>CM056993.1:44367730-44610624 GCA_029891345.1 Dryococelus australis
ACATCACAGTCTTTTGTTTCAGTGCAACTAAGTGTGCAAGCTATTTATAATTTTTACTCTTTTCAACCACGATGAAACACGAGGAAATAACTTAAGCATTAAAATTACTACCACAGCACTACTTTTCTTCAATGTCAAGTTCTGTTGATGGAAATCCATTTAACAACAAATTAGGTTACATAATCATCTGCAACAAGAAAACAAATTGTAACAAAGATATCTGCACATGCAACTAAGAGCATTTAATACAAGTGATGAAACGCTAACTCATAACAAAGGGCAGCTCAACACCAAGATTGGTTGCAGCATGAAGATGCAACACACACTGCCCCAATGAAATATTACCATAAAAAAACTCCTGTGGCCGAGATATTATCCCATGTGTTTCTATTCAAACACACACACACACACATGTAACATACACCCAACACCACGGTCTCAGGCATGTAGACATGCTAATGCTTCCACTTCACCGGAAACCAACACCATGGTACAGCTGACCTACTCACTCGGTCCTGGAGACCAACAATTACTGTTAATGTAGCTTCACTGTGGTTAAATAAAAATGTATTAAAGATCTGCTTTGTTTCTTCGTTCTGCCCACTTCCTATCTTCATATGCTCGTTTTCAAAAAAAATAGTTGCACCTACAAGAAAGTGTCAGATTGCAATGCTAACCTGAAGGAAGGAAAATCAACAAGAACATAGTGAGACTGGTGTGAGCAATATTTACTGTGCTACAAATACATGTCTTACAAGGGCCAATATTTGTAAACACACTCCGTCAGACATTACTGCATAGAGTTGTAGAGATCCTTAATGGTATCCTGTGACAATCCATCCCATACAGCATATAGTCATTTGCAGTTCCTGCAGATTTTGCTGCACGGGTAGAGTCCTGATAAAGCAGCCAATAGCATCACACACATTTTTAATTAGGGATAAGTCTGGCGATGTAGCTAGCCATACCAGATTATCCACGGCTTCAAGGCATGCTCTTTCCAGTTGGTAGCAGTATGATAAGCATTGCCCTATTGAAATAGAGCACTGGCGAGTGTTGGCACGGTTTAACTTGTGTTACTTGATACAGTTTAGCATGCTGTATATGACTTATATTAGCGCTGTGAGTGGTGGTTCACTGCAGTTACGCAAAGTAATGGTGAACTGTTAATGTTATTATTTGTGTGTGCTCAAACATTTTGGCCCTCCGGGGTCAGTTTTTAATGGAAAATGAATATTATTGGTAGGTGAGTGATGCCGTATCCTCAAAAGCAATGCTATATACAGCAGCGTGTTGTTTGAGCGGTAAGAAATACATGACTTAGTGGCGCCCAATACATTGACTGCAAGATCTCAGAACATTAAACTAAGATTTCTAGTGGATCATAAATTTTATTGCTGCGTGTGGTGTCGAGTGATTGTTTTCGTGACCCAAGAAGTGAACAAAATTTCACATAAAGGAACAGCAACAGTTCACTACTAGCAAGAGAAAATGGCAGTGGCACAAACGCCCGAGTTGCAACACATAATTTTCTGCTTTATAATAAGTAAAGTGTATGAAATGTATGAAGAGTTGCTTCAAGATAAGTCTAAGTTAAAAGACTTTGAAATAATCTTCCAGGAGGTTATTGGCAAACAAAACAAGTTATTGACAAATGTTTGTATGTTGTGTGCTAGCCCACCAGCAGACGAAAAAATTGACTATGAAGTTAAAGAACAGTTTGCAGCTTACAAGATTGTGTTTCGCGAACTACGTAAAGTGTCCAATAAACTGCATAAAAAAAAGTGAGGTTAGGTTTTCTGGGGGCACTACTTATGAAGTGCAAGCAGCATTTTTACAGCAGATGTCAATGTTGCCGGCATTGCCATTGCCTGTTTTCAGTGGTAACCGTGCAGAATGGAAAGGATTCGTGGAATTATTCAATTTCATGGTTGACCATGTTTTCCACTTAATCAATTTGCAAAAAAACTAATTTTACTTTTAGGGTGTCTTAAGAGGTGACGCACAGGACATAGTAAGCCATGTACTGGTCACAGAAAAGAATTATGACATATGGGTTCTACTGGAGAAAATGTTTTTAAGTGTACGCATTATGGCATCTCTCCATGTGCAAAGAATTCTCCACTTATCCTCATTAGACAGTAATAGTGAAGTTGCTATTAGCAAATTTGTAGTATGCCTGGAAGAGAACATCAATGCTCTAAAGGCACAGGAACTTTCAGTAGAATTACGGGATTTCTCACCGTTAATTATCTTGTTTGAGAAGCTGGGCATACCTTTGAAGCAGGCATTTGAGATGAAGAGGACATAACCTCCTACCACCAACTAATGAAGTTTCTTAACCAGAAGGCAAGAGCAGCAGAGGAATGCAGTTGGATCATTCCATGTGAAATCAACAAATGGGCTTTGTCACACCATTTCTGATTTTGATAAAATTTGGTAGAGTATATACACCAATTGTCTAGACTCCAAAACAATTTTTATAATATTGTTAAAAAATTAACTTTCTTTGATATAGCTTATTGTTTGTAGCACAGACCAGCAAAAGACAGGCATTTCAGTGTTATTTTCTAAAATCCGTATTAAGTTTATTTCAATTAGGAACCATGTCAGCTAGGGCTCATTTGAAAGCTTAAGGAACGTACTTTTTTTTTTTTCATTTAGCCGAAGTTAGGTTTAAAGTACGCCTAAGCAGAGATTTTGGGACTTACGTTTTAGTTTATTAAGGGATTTTTTTAAAGATTTTTAGACTTAAAAACTCAATGAAGGATTCAAAGTAACACGCCAGTATTTTCACCTGTTAAACTAATGTGCAAGTAGTATGTGTAGAAAAAAACTTGAGCTGTTGCTGATAATCCTTCAACCTACAAAACCCAGCTGTAACCCAGCTGACACAGCTTCACATGGATGTCTGCCTGGCCAGTTGTTGTGCCAATCTAATTGGTTCTCGGGTCCTGACTGGCTGCTACAGCAAGCAGAACACTGGCCACCACACCATGTTCAAGATCCAGGTGAAATTCTAGAGCTGAAGCACTCACCAGCTACAATGTTGGTTACACTGCAGGAAACCCAAACCTCAGAAGAATAGCTGGGACGCCTACAGAATTGCTTCTCTCTACGAAACTGCAGTGTGTTACAGTGTGAGTTCTGCGGGCAAAGGCAGCCTTTCAGAGACAAACATTTTCATGTGAGCCAGGTTTGATATTGAAAGAGCGGAGAAATGCCTTGGTCGTATGGGTTAAAATTGGTCAGTTGTTCTACTTCAAGGATGACTTCACTGCTATCAAACGAGGTGAAACATTCAGTACAAACATCCAGGCATGGGCACTGTTTATTGATTTGCAAGGAATTGTCAGGATAGGCAGCAGGTTGCAGAATTCAGTGATGCCTGAAACTGCTAAGCAACCGACCCTGTTACCACGTCAGAGTGAACTATGAGAGCTAATGTTGTACTTCAATATCATGTTTGCCACCCATAGGCTGGACCTCAAACAACATTGCATCTCACTCGTCAATTATTGGATCATCTCAGTACGATCACTCAGCCACAAGTTGGTACATAACTATGTTGACTGCTTTAGAGCCAAACCTCAGTCAATCAACCCTGTGATATCTGTGCTACCAAAGGTTAGGTTGAGTCAGGTGAGAGCCTTCCATTCAGTTAGGACTGACTTTGGTGGTCCGTTCAGTGCTATGCCAGCCGTGTCGCAAGAGGACTGCACTGAAGGTGTATCTATGCGTGTGTGTGTCTGCTTGTCCACTAAGGCAGTGCACATTGAACTGGTGACAGGTCTCTCAGCGGCAGCATTTGTAGCATCTCTGAAGCATTTTGTTTCCATCACAGGCTTACCATTGGTCATCTACTCTGACAATGGCACCAACATAGTGGGGATAAGCAATTATTTGAAAGAGGTTCGCCAAGAACTGTTTCAGGATATTAACAAGCAGCAGATAGCAGACAGTGCAACTGAACAAGGAATCAAATGACATTTCAAACCACTTGCCACCCCTCACTTTGGCTGTATCTGGGAGGCCGCTATAAAAAGTATGAAGCATCACATGAAGCGAGCTGTAGAAAACCAGCTATTGATTGACTTACAAAGAGTTAGCAACACTTCTGGCTCTGATATCTGCAGTACTCAACTCACGACCTCTGTGCCCATTGTCAGGACCTCATGAACGTACCAGTGGGCTGTCAAAAGAGCATCCTACCAAATACCTAGCACCCCATACCATGACATCACGCTGTCTGGACGTGTGACGAAAATCTTTTATTTTGGAGTTGCCCCTGTTGTCTCTACAATGCAAATGCATTGGTCATAATCACAAAGACAAAAGCAAGACTCATCACTGAGAATTACCTGATGCCATTCTGCAGGGTGTGACAATATGAGAAAAATTTAATTTGTTTGTTTACAAATTTTAATTTGACACTTATGCTGGTAAATATTATGAAATCCTTTGCAATGTTTACAACTGAGAGTATATTTCTTATTTGTATACATTGTAAATTAGAGTAGAAATTTTATCACTATCGTATTATGATGCACAGACTGATTTTCTGAAATTTTAATTAATTGAATGTTAGTATGGTAGTGTAATATTTTATTTTAGGTGTTTTGTCCTCAAACTAATGCCTTGCATAAAGTTAATTTTATAGGCTTAAGATATTGTTAATATTAAGCTGTTAAATTTTGCCCATCTTTAAAATTGAATTTAATTTGAGTTAGACCGCCCATCATAAGGGTAGGGCGATGGAGGAGAGCCATCGCAAGGACTTTAAATAAGTGCAGGAATTAGAAGCAGCCTAAAAGTACTAGTTTATCTACTTTGGTGTCTTCAAGAATGAAGAAGTCTAATGCCTGTTACACACTGTTCACTTTCTTGTACAAGAAGGTGTACACCTTGTTCTTGCATCATGTGACTGACTAACTTGTTTGCAAGTGGCTTGCATGCTAACTAGAATAGTTTAGAGATGGTTCTATCTTCTGTTCACCTTATTGTGCAAGTTGTTTGTT
The DNA here is from genome assembly GCA_029891345.1 of Dryococelus australis. Lineage (NCBI taxonomy): Eukaryota > Metazoa > Arthropoda > Insecta > Phasmatodea > Phasmatidae > Dryococelus > Dryococelus australis. Next base: position 44,372,749 of record CM056993.1, read on the forward strand.
TACATTTGCATTTTATAAATTTATGTAGTTCCCATAAATTTATTTATACTGATATTGTTAATTTGAGAGTAGAAAACAAGATTTTAATTCTGTATAAGTGATTTGTTTGGTTTATACAATCTTTGTGTGTTGTGGTGGAAATAGGTTACTGGCATGCTGCAACATTCAAGTACACTACTACTGTGTACAGTATGTACAGGAGACTTGAATACAAGAGGATGTTCACCTCCTTGTTCACGAAAGCTGTCCATCTGTATTATCAGGCTTAAGGGCATCATACATTAAGATGGTCATAAGATTCTTTTCATACAGTAACTTATGTCTGGTACAAGCAGAAGTTGCTTACATATTTTAGTTTGCTTGTGATGTTCCAAAATTGTTTTCAATAAAGGACTTGTACAGAACAAATATTAATTTTCAATTTAATTGACCCAGTGGTATGAAAAGGGAGTCTTTAATTTACCAAACCAGCCAACAGAAAATGAAATTTTACCACATCTTTTTATGCAATATAAAACAAACTATATGAGAAACATTTGCTCCAAGAATTATTTGTGCCATCAGAATTTTAACTTTTACTTTCACTCAATTGGTTTTGTGATGTATCATTCTGATGAGGGAAAAGAAAGAGAGACACATTTTCTATTGCTCTTGAGTAATTTTACATTACCAGAATTTCATTCATAATCAGTATTAGAGTTAGTAGAAATTAATGATAGATTCTGATTACAGTTATGCCCAAAATTGTAATGCAATGTGTCTTAATTTTCTTTTATTCTCCTCAACATGGTAATAAATGTTTTTGTCTAAATAAGGTATATATGTGTTCTGCATGTAGATTTTGAATCCCCGTGCAAATTTAAAGTGCGTATGTCTGATTTCTATTGCTATGTTTGTCACAGCCTATTTTCCCAGACACTCCCAAGACAAAGTAAATGTTTCAGTACTTTCCTATAGTAAGGTATTTTAAATGCTACTTAATTTATTCTAATTATAAGGGTTTTATATATGCTGTTAATATTGACAATATTTCTCCATACGTAAATTCTTAATGAGAGAAAGTTCAGATCCCTCTAAGAAACAATTTTCTCTATTACGCATGCACACTCAATTAGAGGCAAGACAAAATATAAAACCAAATTATACAGCCACCAAGCTAATGATTACTCACAAAGAGTGGTGCACAACGTGTAGGCCAAACTATTTATATAAAAAATATAACGTACAACTCCACGAAATGGCTCCACAACAGTCAATCGTGACATCACTGCAGTATGTGGTGCTGAGGGTAATCTTCATAACAGTCTTGTGTGCAAGTAGTCCTGCACTATGCCGTTGTCTGCCAACTTCTCTTAGATCCTGCACGTTATGTGTACATGCCATCTACTGGCCCCCAACAGTATGCTACGGTAATATTCATACAAATGGTATGATGCACAATATGGCAAAAATTACCAGTCCATTTCCCACAGCCCTACGATGCAACTTCTCTCAATTAAGTCCAACTGTTTGAAGTGCTGTTGGACCAGTCTGCAAGGCATTGTAGCAGTACCAGCCTTTAAAGCTTATTTGTTTATGTTTATTTGTTTTGAGCTGAATACTTATTTTTGCCAATAATTTAAAAGCCCCTACCCTAAGAAATAGCTAACATTGTATTTTAAGTTATCACCTCAAAATTGTTATATATTTTATTTGTTTACAGCTTTGCACATTTTGACAGTTCTGTTATTTTTGTTTATTTTCTACGTTTACTGGTCTCTCTTATCTTTGGAATTGTTAACATTTTACTGCAGTTTTCTCTATGTACATTACCTGGTGTTATCAAATTTCGCCACAGAGGAATTAACCTAATTAAGACTGTTAAGTATTTGTTATATCTCAGGAAGTAACTCATCTGGGATTTTTCAGTTCTAATTAGTGTAGTAAGAACTCATTTGAGATTCTCTCTCAGACGCCATGTAGAGCAGTTCTACATAACTTTTACTTCAGCAAAATAGTCATAAATTTTGCTTAAAACTGCCCATCATAAGCTAGGAAGGTGTTGAGAGGTGCCTTAGTGTTTAAATATGGAGGGCACGTTTAGGAAGATGCCCGATTGAGTGCTTCAAAAACTGAGTGAGATGACTTCTCCACTGTATGACCAGCTTAAGTATTAATACTTATGGGTATGATTCAGCATCAATGGAACTGTTGTACACATGTGGTGTATTAATTTTATGGAACAATTTGCCTACTAAATTTTCAAGTTAAATTATGGACATAACTTTTCAGAATTTTTAACGAAGAGCATGGCTTATTTAAAGAACATTAACCAGAAGCCAGTGGATTAGATTCCAGTGTTCTACAGCAGAACATAAAGAACTTTCAGTCAAGAATAGTTTGCCGAGATTAATTTTCAGCCAGTCAAAGAAATTTATTTCTCATGTAAATTACTATTTTATCTGGTAACTTTAATGAGGTGATTTGGATTTTAGACTTCACACAGTTAATTTTCTTTTAATGAGAGCATTTCTAATTTCACAATTCATCTTGATTTTCCTAACTATTGAATTATTATCTCATTAGTAATTACCACTTTCACGCAATTACTTCCGATTAATAAAACTTCATTTTTCACAGATGAGTGTGAAGTATTAGAAAATAATTTTATTTGTCTTTTTCACAGGTTTTTCTTCTGGGGGTATTTTTCATACACAGTGTACAAAAATTTTTTCTTTGTCCTTGTCTACATTTTTGAAGTGTTGTAAGTCATGCATGTTCTAAATGTAATTGGAATTTTCTAAAAGGATTGCTTTTAATGTGTGTAAGAATTCATACTGATCATTTACATGTATTGGACAAAAATATTCTCTTTATTTCATTATATTTTCACAACGGCAAAAGCATTTTTCTCTGCTATTAACTTCACAATGGGAAGCGCTTTGATTGGTGTTGCTACACAACAGCTAGCCGCAGTGAGCAAAGAGAAAATACGTGGCGTCTTGCCAATACTTCTTCGCTTCACACACATGCCCGAAATAAACCTACATATTTTATTCATATTAAAATCTATATTTTTTTAACAACATTTATTACTTAGCCTATTTTTTTTGCACATACTTGTGTATCAAGTTTAATAAAGAGTGGCACAAAATACATGTAGTAGTGTCAAGCAAGCATAGTTTTATTTTAGAGTGACCAAGTTTACTTACTTTTTTTTAGCATACTAATATAACAGCATGACCCAAAATGGAAAAAAACATGCACACTGGGACGATCTTGTATAGTCAGACAGATACAGCGTTTTGGGTAGGCCTAATTCTGAAAGAGGGCCAATTTCGAATCGGGAAAACAATACCTGGATATGTTAGATATGATGATTACTAATCACACATAATAGGAATTTTAGTGGGGCTTCATGTAGTTTGATGAGAAAAAATTAAATGTGATAGTACAGATGCCTATGAAGATTGAAGTGTTTATGCAGTAAAATATGTATAATTTACGTCCAATATATTTATATTGGGCCGTTAATTGTATTACATGTAAGAATACAGTTTGAAATGAAGTTTTAATGTACAAAACTTTATTTACAGGGTATATTTATGTTTATAAACAGCAGATGTGAATCGCCATAATACAATACAATGCACTCTGTGACCATCTGTGACCAATGATAAGTGTGCAACGTACAAGTGACAATTGAATGGGTAAGTAACCACTGAAATTTATTACAAGTCCTATTGAATTTAACTATGTAGTATTGGGTGTGAATGTGTTAATTATGTGGTAAAACGAATGACAAAAAAAAATATATATATATATTATCTTGATATTTAATTATGTAAATACGTTAAATAGTAAAAATGCCTAACCGCACTATACCTAAATTGATAATTTTACCAATACAAGTTACAAATACGATAGTGGGGATGGATATGTACATCAGGGAAATTGTGGGGTACAAAGAGTGTAAAATATGTAAGTTTTCGTGACAAAATTATATCCCGCATGTCCTTTCATTTCATAGCGCTCCCCTCTATCGTATTTGTAACTTGTATTGGGAATATTGTCAATTTATATATTGTTCGGTAAGATCTTTGTGCAATTAAACATGTTTTCATGATAAAATATTACGATTATATCAGGAATATCATGAAAATACGTTAAATTATGACAGGGTGTGGATTTGGGGCATCAGAGGATTAGCGGTTTTGGGGTGTTGGAAAAATGGTAAGTTGATCTTGTACTAGGTCGGGCGCCAGTGCGGTAGCACGAGTGATGCGGGTCGTGTGGTCATTGACCCTGAAGTGGCCCCTCCAATGATCCTCCATCGCTGATGATGATGGAACTATATCCACAAATTCCTAGATTAGTGAAAGATGTAAGCTTCCTTAAACGCTTATTCATTCACGAGAGGAAATTGTTGTAGGTCATTTCAAAACCTTTAAAAATTGTGTCATCAAACAGGTAAAGCGGTCGTGGAGCGACAGACAAATAAACACATGCATAAATCCATTTAACACAACGTTTCATTTATTGAACTATAATAAAAAGCACTTACATGACCTCATGTAGACACGGAGAACTCAAAAACTGACACAAAAATGTGCTAAGCCTACATGATGAATTTGACGCCGTCTGGTGAGAGACAATACGAACGAAGACACAACTTACTGATGATGGGCACCAGCAGTGCTTCCCAGTCACCGCACTGTTGAGACTCAGGGTTTTCAGGGATGCTGTGGGTTCTGTGTGTCCATCTCACCCGTGCGTACTTACGAAACACTTTGCAATACTAAACTTGTTAACACTGAAAAATAGGTATGGCGAGGATACTGTAACTACAAAGAAGAAGTTTGAAACACTGAGAGACATAATTTTTATTTTTCCGCTCATACAAATATTGTGTTAGGAACTTTACTTGTGATAGAACTTGGTCATGTCTAGCTAACTCCATTCAGGTGCTCCCCAGCCCGCAATTACTCTAGCGCACGCCTAGATGGATGACTTCTACTGTGGTGTTTGATAACACAGCCTTCACAAAGAAAGGGGTCCACAGCCGCTAGGGTGGACTGTAGGTGTTTCCTGAAGACAGGTCACGGAGAATTAGAGATGAATCTGAACATGAAAAACGTGTGATTATTTGGCATCACTAACACGGACTCGTCAGGGCTCGCCCTCCAGCATGTGGTTAGTGTAGTGATGGCCTATACACATAGCCGGCTAGGACGGAAATGTCACCATACAAAATTACACAAATATAGATGAAACAAAATGGGGCACAATATGAGTAGTCGCAATAAACACGCAAATGTGTGAAAGCAAGCTTAGATGGCGCGGATGCCGCTGGATAAAGTTCATAGTGGACCACATGGTGTAGTTGAAATTGCAATATTTCTCTGTAAAAATGTAAAATTATGATCATACAAAATATTATTGCTGTTGGGAAAAATATTCCCCTGAAGATTTAAGCATTTGTAGACTTGAAGCACGCCTGATGGCAGAAAAATCAGCATGAAAGTGACTGCCTGGTCATACACACAAAGCATCAATTTACATGAAATTACACGGAACCCTGAATGAAAAATACATAGAACCCCGACATTTAATAAAGCACGTATGAAATTATACAAATATACCCTGAAAGCGCATGGATAGCGCAACGATATCTGACAGCGTGGCCATGGGTGATGTGGCCTCACACAATGAAACATGAAAATTACCCTCAAATATATACATAGAAATATAGCCCTTTATAATGCATGTAGAAATTATACAGAAATTACACTCAAACAACATTAACATTGGCGGATGGCACTTGATTCAAAGTTGTGCGGGCCGCATGACCTCTCAGACATCTTTCTCCTCAATTAAATTCAAAACGCCACAAGGGCGCAAATATTTAAGTTAAGTGGAAGCATAATGGTGGGGAAATATCTGGCTAGCATACGCAAAGCAAAGGCTGACCAGTATACTAAAGTGAGTTATCAAAATCTACATCAGAGTTCAAAGGTTGTAGCACATACATAACAGCGTCTTACCTCGCCAACTCTGCTCGATGGACTGTCCAGAAGCAAGCATCGCACAGGCCTACCATGGTTGCCTACGGGATTCACACAAGCAGAAGTGCTATGCATGCCAAGTAAAACTTTTTATATTAAAATTGAAAAGGCACTTAGGTAATCAAAATATTGATTGAAATTATACATTTTAATCTGAAATTTCCTGTATTCTTTCAATGTCTTTTATTATGGAATTCACACCAGAATAATAATGCTCTTAATCTCAGCGCAGCACACATTTTGAATTTATAACCAAACATGGTGTAACATCATCAAACATATAAATACTAAACATTTTATATCACTGAGCTCTGAAATAAAGAAAAAACATATTTAACACTTGAGAAAAACAGTATTCCCGATATGGGAAAGTCCAGGTTAAGGCCTCTCTGCGCACGTGCTCCTCACATGTCACATGGGTGGCGAGCGCTGTTATGGTCTTAACGCGGCTGGCTGTTAGCCAGCGTCAAATTAAGTTGAGAATTTTAGGTCCGGCTGTGAACAAACGGACTGGACTGTAGAGCAGCGCTCTCCTCTGGCTAGCTAACGACTGTTAAAGGTTCCGATACAAATTTTCATCTATTTAACAGTAACATGAGTGAAACAAAAGCTCATGGCCCAAGGAGGTTGTGCACAACGTCCACTCCACCTGAGTATGCTTACATGACTAACTGCTGGTTGGCACAGAGCTATCTGAGTGGCTGAGCCTTTCCACGTACACATGAAAAAACTGTAATTATGAAACATTATGATGGGGAATGAAATTAAACGAACATGTTCTGCGCTGGTGAAGTGGGAATACATAAATACATATTCATCTTTATTACAAACACATAATTAAAAAATATAAAAATACTTCACTTATGTCTTTAGCATGTCACATAACCTAAAGAGTACAGTGATTTCGAGAAGGGCGTATGTTGCTTCTAGTTCATTGTTTATTGTGATTAATGTCTCGGGTGGCTGGTAATTATGTGATATTTAATTTAAAATTCACAACAGTAACAAAAAAAACACACACACATGCACGCACGTGCGCGCGTGCACACACACACACCTAAAAACTGTGGCTAACCCACCACGTGGGTAATATGCTAATCTATGATTTCTCACATGAAAATACTGGAAACTAATGTACATGATACTGGCTAGATACTAAAACACGAATTATAAAGGATGGGTTAAAAGCGCAAGCATTTGGCTTATATGCGCTGCATGAAAATACATTTCCAATATTGTGGTGAGATTCATATGAAAGCACTACATGTAAATAAATTATTGGTGTTGCGCACACACTACATAATACATAACCCTTCATAATTAATATTAAATACACTGTCAATAAACATTAAACAAAACACTCAAAATAAAACAACACTGTAATGAAATACCAGATTTAAATAGGACATGAGAAATATAATATGTAAATACATCTTCATGCACACATGCTATGCTGTATGATGAAACAAAAACTACATTTAATACACAAGGGTCAGTACTGCACATTAAAATAAAATAATTTAAACAGCAATGCAAAACACAAATAAAATAATTAAATTAATGACGACGCACTGTACTGATGCACATACACACGCAGAACACTGGCTTTGTATACACTGCTGCCCTGACGTGGCGGTGTGAACAGAGGCAGTGTTGCAGGTGACGTGGTGAACAGGCTAAGGGCTGACACGTGGCACACATCAAATACCCCCCAGAGTCTGTTCACTAATCATTAGCGGTGCTCCATCTGCTCAACTGCAACAGCTGACTGGCAGGCTGCAAGGTGTAGCTGCTGCGCTGCTGTTATGACTGCATTGGACACTGTAGTGTGCACACAGGCAGTGCACATGGCATGCCAGGCGTAACGAGCCCGCTTGGAGTGACGAGGAGGGGAGGAGAGCCCCTCTACACCGACTTCTTGCTGCTGGTGGCTTGATGTGGGCAACGTAGATCAAGATGATGGGCGTCCCCAACATGCTGTCTTGATATGCCTGACCTAGGCGCCGATGGTCACGATGATGATGCGGACATATGGCGTCTCAATGCTATCAGGCCAGCACCTGGCAATCCTGGCCATCCTCAGGTGGTCAACTTGGCTCGTCGATCATGACGTCTTAAGTTGCTGGCAGCTGGATGATGTGCGGTTGACTGTTGCTAGCAGTTGCCAAGCCACTAGCTGGGGCCCCTACGGACAGTGGTGTCGGACTACCCAGCTGTGCGCATGCTTGACGTAGCGCTGATAGGATGAGATGTTGCCACTGTATCAGCGTAAGTGGGCGATGCTGACGAAATTGCACCCCTATTGTCACCCGGTGAAGGTGGGTCAACGGCGAACATTGTGATACTGGTGCTGGCAAGCCATGTAGCATCGCGGTGAATGATGCCGCTCGTGTACAAGGCGCACCTTGTAACAGGCATCACCTAGTACCTGCATGATGGTGTGCAGGCTGCTCCATTTTTCAACGAAGCCTGCACAGAAACCTTTTTGCCCAGCTGATTGTGGGTGTGCGTGGACGTAAACCCGTTGGCCGGGCTGGAGCTGTTGTGGGGGGGCGGGTGGAATTTGGTACCCACTGTATTGTGTAAGGGCGCTGATTCTCTCTGGCCTCTCGTATTGTCTGCTCACATCTCTTCTCTCTGCTCTTCCCCTCCACTGGACTACTGGCATGCTCCCTTGCCCTGCTGGTGAACTTGCCGGGGAAGGGATTATCACGACCTTGGAGCAGCTGAGCTGAAGTTTTGCCCATGGCCAGATTTGTCCGGGTGCACAGCGTGAAAAGGAAGGCGGGCAGCTGTTCAACTCAGGACGTGTGGGTATCACCTACGCGTAGAAGTAATTGAGTCTTCAGCTCCTGATTACGCCATTCTGTGAGATTTGTCCGTGGATGATAAACTGCTGTTGTGTAGTGATGCACACCCCATTTTGTGCAGCACTCGTGCCACACATGGCTGGTAAACTGGGTTCTGTTCTCACTCAGTAATGTTTGCGGATAGCCCCAGCAGGTGAAAAATTAATTTTATATCACTGTACCTACTGTTCGTGCCTCCACGCTCAAAACTGGGTATGCCTCTACCCAACATGAAAATAAGTCGGTGACGAACATGATGAAATGCTTGACAGTTGATGTGCGTGGGTAGGGTCCCATGATGTCGAGGGCGACTATCTCAAAGGTTTTGCAAGTACTCTGGGCTGTTGTTGCTGGTTTGATTGGCGTCAGCACGCCAACTTTTGTACCGACTGCATGTAACACACTAGCGTACAAAAATTTTCACGTGCAGACATGCCACACCAACGGAAGTATTTCAACACGTTGTGTCTTGTTTAGACTGCACCTGGGTGGCCTTTAAGATTGTTGAAATGAGCGAGTGGCAATACTACATCACGTGCTGTGGCTGGAACAAATATACGCCATGTGTCGCTGTTGACGTCAGCGTGGGATTCCACACAGCTGACAAACACATGCCACCTGTCAACTGTTTGTTGTGCACAGGCAATTTTCCACTTATTTGCATTCAGGCAATCTGCTTGTTTGTTAATTATGTGTTCCCGCAATGTGGACAAAGTGGGTGTGGCTGGCATTGCTGTAATGTTGGCAAACTGAATCGCCGGCGTGGCGAGCATGTTTACGTGTGTGTGTGGGGGGAGGGGAGACTGGTACAATTTCCCAGTCCTCGTCACGTGCCACCGACTAACTTAGTGAACGGAATAGATGGTCGGCTAACTGGCTGTCTTCCACAGCTACATGTTGTACCTCGAAATCGTATGCCTGGGATAGAAGCACCCAGCGGGTGAGTTTGCTGCCGCTCTCCACAGTGTGCAGCAACAGTAGGCAGTGGTTGTCCATGTGCAGTGTGAAACGTTGGTACTATAGGAGTTTGCGGTACTTCTTAAAACTCCAGACAGCAAGACATTCTCGTTCATTGACAACATACTCCCAGCTTTACTGGGCCGAATTTGACACTGCCGAAATCAATAATACAGTGCGTGCTGTCATCTGCAAGCTAGATCACTGCACAGAAGCCTTTCTCACTTGCATCTGTCTGTACATAGAGATGTTGGGTTGGATTGTGGCGAGCCAGTGCGGAGCACTCCCTGAAAGGAAGTTTCGGTTTTTTGAAACTTGTTTGTTGTGCGCTCTGCCACTTGAATTGGACGTTCTGCAACATGAGTTCGGTGAGTGGCGCAGTAACAAAGGTAAATTCTGTTTGGTGAGTGGCACAGTAACAAAGGTAAATTCTGCGATGTACTCCCTTAGCCAATTTACTAAGCCAAAGAACTTTAATTGTTTATGGGTTGTGGGAACAGGGTGGACTTCAATGACGTGTAGTTGTTCTGGTGTGGATCGACTTCCTTTCTCATTTACTATATGGCCCAGAAACAGAATGTTTTCTTTTCTAATGTTGCAGTTTCTATTTGCGCGCGTCACTCCGTTTATCGCAAGGCGTTCCAGCATGAGCGATAAATTATGTATGTGATCTGCCCATGATTCAGACCACACAATGACGTCATCTAAGTAGGCAAGTGCACAGTCACCAACCAGTCCGTCTAACACACACACAATCATGGATTGAAACATCGACAGTGAACATTTCAGTTCGAACGGCATGGCGCAGAACTGAAAGCAACGTCCGCCGGGGGCGGTAAAAGCTGTTTTGTGGTGGTCCTCTGGCCGGATTGGAACCTGCCAGTAGCCACTGTGAAGGTCGATGGTGGTGAGTACCTTTGCACGCCAAAGGGTGTTCAGTGCACCCTTGATGTGTATGTACGAAGGCGGTGCGCTGTTTGTGACCAGATTCGGGCAGCAGAAATCCACACAGAAGCACCATGTTCCTTCCTTGGGTGCTAAAGTGATGGCTGAATTATATACGCTCTCCAACGGCTCGATGAAGCATTTCAGCAATCTGTTCCTTAATGATTCAATACAGATGCAGATAGTAGTGCAGTGGTTGTCGTATACTGGTGCGTCGGTAGTGAACTGTATGCTGCGTTCTGCCACAGTCGTACGGCTTAGTGGATTGACTACAGTGAACACGTCCCGCATTTCATTCAAGAGGCATTGCATAGCATCTTGGTGTTCCAGTGATACAGAGCGATCCAGGTTTACGAGCACCTCCAGCGCATTCTCTGCTGGTCGGGAATCGAGATTATACACCGTTCAGCACTCCTTAGGTCCAAAATGGATTGGTCGCGCTGTGGGTTTGAACACGGTGTTCTGTTCCGTAAGCCACTGAACGCAGAGTATTACAGCCTCCCTGATATCTGGTACGAAAGCGGTGGTACCCGTCTCAATATCTCTAATGTGGACTGTGATGGTTACTTCACTGGCTATCTCGCCAGTGTGCTGGTGGGTGGCTGGATAAATTACTTGCTGCACAGGTCGAATATCACTCATATTGATTAGGCTGGTTCGGATGAAATTATGTGATGCGGCTGTGTCAATGAGAGCTCTACGTGGATTCTTATTGACGAAGATGGTAATAGAGCTGAAACTGTTACTGGTGCCAGTTATCTGTGATAATATTTGCTTGGGCATTGGCTCCATTCTAGGCACTGATGACCCGAGGTGAGTGACGTCTGGCCGCTCTACCCCTCTTGTACGTTTCCCGGTGCTGTCTGACTTCTCCTCCCTCTGCTCGTAGAATGCCCAGGTCATACACTCATTCCAGTTAGGGCCCCCATACCATCTGCAAAGGGTTTGGAGGTGGTTTGCTTCTGCCCGGCTGTCGAGGAGGGGCAGTGCCGGTCGCCGTTTGGTCCGTTGCTGTTGATTTGGAGGTTTATGTGACTTGTGGTTGTTGTTGGCAGACTTGCTCCTTGTTTATCCTTGTTCCCGACCAGGATATATGTTGTCCCGATTTCGGCGCGGCTGGGCTGGTATGCTCGCGCTGTACAGGTTCACTGTTTGTATGAAGTCCTGCTCGGTAGCATGAATTACTGGTGCCAATTCTGCGTGGTATTCCATCTGTGCGGAACTCGCAATAACTTTGAAGATGTCTTTTAGCAAGCGTTCCAGGTGGTATACCCACAGTAAACTGATTTTGTGGGTAACAAAAATTACATAGGGATTCTTCCCCTTGTTCTTCCACGATCACAAGACTCCATGCCCATAGGGACGTGAATGTGACAGCAAAATGGCACTTGAATGCAAGGCTAAATTCTTCTCATGTGATTCTATAGTGCATTATTCTTTGCCACCACAGTCATGCGTCATCACTGAAGCGTTCTCCAATACAATTTGGACAGTCTTCTTGGTCTACTCCGTAACGACTGAGTCGGCCCTCACAGTCCCGAAGGAAAGCTATGGGTCTTCGCTAGCAGATCCTGAGTACGCTGGCAACAATTGGAATAGTGCGGGTGTTGAGGTTTGTTGGCAGGAACTGTTGCAATTGGTTGACACTGGTGACGTAAGTTGTGGATCAACAATGTTTCGGTTTGTTGTCACTGGTGATGATGTAGGTACCATGGTAGTGTTGGCTGCCGGTGCTAGAATTTCCTGGAGTAATGGTGTCAAGTGCGCAGGGGGCGTGGCAATGGGTGACGTCCCCACGTCACTCTGTCATTGATTGTTATTCCAGGCGGTTGGTGGGTCCCAGTGAATCCACGGACTGGTTCGGCTTCGGTGTTTGTCAGCAGGCGGAAGCCCAGGGCTGAGGTGTCTGGGTAGCAACAGGCGCAGTTGATGTAGAATTTCTCCCACAATGTAACTCGTTCACGTGGTGAAATACACTACTCATGGTAAATTCTACTGCTCGAACACACACGAGGGTTGCTGTCGCAACAGCTAGAATTTGAACACTTTCTCAGAGTCCTGCCGAAGTGTGAAGATGGCTGTTCTTAGTTGATGGGAGGCAATGTGCATGTGCAGAGTTTAAGTACATGCATGGGGTCTTAAGCAACATGTACACACGTCTTCCAGATGCCCAAACCTCGTAGCAAAGTTCAGCATTCATGTTTTCTACCTCCTGCTGCAGCCGGCAAGCGGCATCGGGGTCATGACAAATGCAGGCATTTCTGTTGATAAGTCCAATAAAGGTGGATCGGTGTTCGGTTAAACACTTCGAGCACAATGATGCCAGTTCGCCATTTTTCTTACGCCAGTGCAAACATCTGCGGTCACGAACGTGGCGCAGTTGGTATAGAGAAGTCATGATGCTTTGCCAGCCACGTAGCTTCACGGATTGCGGCTGTCAACATGCGCGAAAGGGAGGGGTGGTATCACGACACGGCGTGGAAGAGGAGGCAGGTGGTGTGCTAACCCTCGGTTGCTGGCTTTCCCAAGATGGTGATGGTGTGGCTGACATCACAGGGTGCGGTGATTGATGCAGCTTTGCGCGGAGGCCCAAGATGGCAGACTTTCTGTGCTGTTGATGAAAAATGGCGACATCTGGCACCAAAATCTCCGTGCTGTCGCTCTGATATTTTTCCTGGCCTCGATGACTTGATGAAGAGCAGGGAATGATTGGAGAAATGTTGGAAAACTTGCCAGCAGCAAATATGGGAACCAATTGGTTCACTGGAGCCTACACTAGTGATTACACGTAAGATACACGTCACACAAACATGAAACACTGGAACTACAAGGACATGGACACTTTTCAAAAGGAATACATTGAAATGGGAACACTGGGTCATGGGAGTGACGTGGCGTTGAGAGGTTCCTTGATGGGTGAACTTGTAGGAGACTTGTACGTTACACATGTCGGTTGCAATATGAAAGGCGTGATAAGGCACGGGAAAAGTGATGGGATGGATGGGGGGTGTGAAAAACCACACAGAAAGGCACCACTTGATGGGGTGTGGTTTCGGGACATCGGAGGATGAGAGGTTTTGGGGTGTTGGAAAAATGGTTAGTTGATCTTATACCAGGCCGGATGCCAGTGCTGTAGCACGAGTGATGCAGGTCGTGTGGTCTTTGGCCTTGAAGTGGCCCCTCCACCAGTGATGAACTATATCCACAAATGCCTAGGCTAGTAAAGGATGAGCACCCTTCAATGCTTACTGACTCCCAAAGAAATTGTTGTAGGTCATTTCCATTAAAATTCGTGACTAAACGGGTAAAGCTGTATGAAGCAACCAATAAATAACCACGTGCATAAATCTATTTGTCACAACTCTCTAATTATTGAACCCTCCTAAGCGGCGCTACACAATCTCCTGTAGGCACGGAAAACTCCAAAACTGATACAAAAAGTTGCGAAGCCTACATGAAGAATTTAGTTAAGAATTTAAGGTCCAGCCATGAACAAACGGACCGGACAGTGGAGCGGCGCTAAACAACTTTTAAAGGTCCCAACACAAAATTTTAACTATTTAACACTAAAATGATTGAAACAAAAGGTGATGGCCTGAAGTGATTAAAGTCTCAGGTGACTGGTAACTATATGATGTTTAATTTACAATACAACACACTAACTCAAACACACATTATATATATACAGTAAATGCCCAATATAACATGGCTGTTGCGGGACATAACTCAGACCCACGTTATTCTGGGAGTGACAGAGTACAGTAGCAAAAAAAGCCAGTGTTCTAATGGGGCATGGCACCTCTCTGTCAAACACGGAGCAAGTGTTGTTATTTACCACCGTAACTCGTCAAACATTTAGCTCCTTGCTATCAGAACTTAATTTTTTTTATCTGCATCACTGGACTTGACAGCGCCCAAGGGTGAGAAACAGAAGAGAAACACGCTGTGATGAAGAGTCACATCCATTCAAGCAAGAATAACTAAAAAAAACAACATTTTCCAGGCAAAGGATGTACTTATTCCACCAAGGGCAGCGTTCGCTGTAAGTTGTTTGTCATGCGGGTTGAAGAAGGGGGTTCACCACCCCTCCTCCTGCTGCGCCTGGTTGGTAGGAAGTGAAAATGAGAAAAGAATGCTCACGTTCAAAGGTCGAATGCAGGCCTGTAAATGATTTTGAAGCATGAATTTTGAGGCGTGCCTCAAATTTTGGATTTTTTTTTTTTTTCAAAAATAGGAAGACATACAGCATAGCTGGTATATATACATTATTATCAAAGTGCCTACATCATAATTATAATGATTACGGCGAGGTATACCCCGTAGGAGACTGATGTGGCGGCTTGCTGTTGTCGCTCATGCCAAGATCGTCTGGGCTGGGCAGCGGTCGGTCGCTACAAAAGTATTCTGGCGGGCTACTGCGAGACTCGCAGCCACTGCCATTGTTACAGGACCGGTTCAATTCGTAACAGCGGCCCAGTATTGGGAACACATGCTGATTGATGCGATTCACATCAATGTGTTGAATTTCTATGAAATTTAGGCGACGTATTGGTCTCTGCACTGGCACGACGAGGCCTGGCAATGTTTACGGGAATATAAAAATTTAGTGTGGTCTACTTGAAATATTAATTATCCAGAATTTTTCATCAAAAACTTTTGACGTGGCATATAAACGCACACGGCCATATTCACCAATATTGTAATATAAGAACACATTTCATTTGCACATACCAATATAAACATCAAAAACTATAGTGGGGAGGGCTATGAAGATAAGGGAAAGTGTGAGGTAAAATGGATGAAAAATATGTCAATAATGTAATATTTATTCATTGGAAGACATTAAATTGCAAACAAAACTGAACCAAACATTTTTATTCATGAAAAGACATTAAATTGCAAACAAAACTGAATCAAACATTAACTAAATAGACAATATTACAAACACAAGTGCTAGCAGGGGAGTAAATCCCCAAAACAGTGATACCAGGCACGCCGGAAATTTTTTTTTAGTGGTGACGTGAAGCATCACGCATCAGCAAAGCTTGGAGTTTTCCCATAAATTATTGTCATGTGTAGCCTACTTACACAGAGAAATAATGTGTGTGTGTGTTTTGCAATTTAACAAATTTTTTTACACTATTTGTAATATTTCTGCAATATTATCTCTTCAAAACATGTTTAGTTGCAAATAAATTTAACTGAACATGACCTAAATTGACAAAATTACCAATACAAGCTACATATATGAGTGGGGAGGGTTATTATGATCAAGGAATTTGAGGGGTAAGTTTATAATGAAAATGTACTTATTTTGTATTTTTTTAACCACACCATTTCCCTGATATTCATAGCCCTCCCCATTACCGCGTTTGTAGCTTGTATTGTTAATAATATATTTAAATATTTTAGCAATTATACATACATACACTCGCAATTAGGCTGCCGCCCGGTGGCGAGCTCTCTTACCTCTCCATCCCCACCCCAACCACCTCCTTTCCCACTCCCTTCTTGAACTTAACAACCCCACTCACAGATACCAATTCCTCCCTCAACACATTCCACTTCCTCACAAGCATGGACTGCCTACCCGGCTCAGTTCTCCACCACACCTATTGAAGCTTCTCACGGTTGTTTCCACTTCCTCTAAACACCCCCGTACTTAGCTTGCAGTGTAGGCCTCCCCATCCTCCCTCTTCATTCACCACCATGTACATCCTGACTAGCCATTCAACTTTCCTCCTGTCCTTCAATCCGTTCCACCCAATTTCTTTCATCATCACTGATGGGCTATAGTTCCCTTCTTCCTCACCATCTTGCCCATTCCTTCTACACCTACCCTTCACACATCTTGATGCCTTTCTCTGCACCTTTTCCAGTTCTCGCACCTCCACCTCCACATACGGGTCCCATATTACTGCAGCATATTCTAACGTTGGCCGTACCACTGTGCCATACGCCTTCTCCTTCACCTCACAGCTGACTCCCTTCAGCTCCCTTCCCAACATACCGAGGGTCCTTCTTCCCTTTGCAACCACCCTCTCTACCTGTTTTTTCCATCTGAGGTCTCCCTGCAGTACAATCCCTAGATACTTATATTCTGCTGCTGCTTCTAGCTCTTGTCCCCCCATATATACATGTCCTTGCTTATCACCTTCTTCCTTGTAAACCTCAGTACTTTAGTTTTTGTTACATTTATCCTCATTTTATTTTTTTCTGGTCCACAACCATATCCTGTCAATGTCCTCCTGCAAAATCCCCCCGCACCACCCCTCCCCCCCCAAAAATTCACCATACACAACACAATAGTCTCCAAACAATCTTATTTTTCCCCTAATCTCCAGACCCGTGTCATTTACCATTATTGTAAATAACAAAGAGTCAATACATTTACATTTACATTTACATTCACTCGCAATTAGGCTACCGACTGGTGGCAAGCTCTCACAGCTCTCCTTCACCCAACCAACTCCTTTTCCACTCCCTTCCTGAATTTACCAACCCCTCTCACAGATAAAAATTCCTCCCAACACATTCCACTCCCTCGCAGATATCACACGCATGGACTGCCTACCCCGCTCCGTTCTTATCCACTCCCTCTGAAGCTTCTCACTGTTGTTTCCTCTTCCTCTAAACACCCCCAGCACGCTTCCCTGTGGTACCCCTGAAATAACCTCCTCTTCCTCCGATATTGCCTCCTCCACCTTCACCCTCTGATGAAGTCCCCTATCCATTCCACTACCCTCCTGTCTGGTATTAGCATCACCACTTTCCTCATCAATGTCCCATGGGGTACCTTATCAAATGCCTTCTCTAAATATATGAAGCTGGCATCCACCTGCTTCCCCTCATCAACTACCTGCACCATATCCTCTAATAACCAGGCAAGCTTAGTCTCACATGAGTATCCCCTCCTGAAACCATGATGGGACACCTCCAACCAACTCCTATTGTTCATAACCCTCACCACATACTGCACCACCAGCCTCTCCATTACTTTTCCTGTACGTGATGTGAGACTTGCCAGTCTGTAGCTGCCAGGCCTCCCCTTATCCTCTCCCTCCTTGTGTATAGGTACCACCATATCATCCTTCCAATCTTGTGGTAACTTACCCTCTCCGAAAGACTTTTTAAACAAAACCTCTAAATATTTCACCAACTCCTTGCCACCAAACTTTAGTGCTGCGTTTCCTATCCCATCTGGTCCCCCTGCCTTACTGCTCTCCAAACCCCTAATTATCTTTCTGATCTCCAACTCCATCATCTTAAACTCACTAAACACCCCCCCGAATCCTATTTTCCCCCCTATTCCAACCCTCCTTTGCCTCAAACATTGACAAGTACTATCCTTGCAGCATCTCCGATTTTTCTTGGTCATTGGATGCATGCCTACCATCCCTTCCTGTTAGCAGAGGGAACCCTTCCTCTCCTCCCCTTAACCTCCTAACACACCTTAACAATTTCCCCCATTCCTTGCCTTTTCCTTCTTCCACCATATTCCTCAGAAATATATTCTTTGCCTGTTTGATCTTCCTTTCAGGTCCCTTACCCATTGTTTCATCATTTCTTTAGATCTTATCATCCCTTCATTTCTCCACTCGGCATCTAATATTCTGCACATCCTCTACATTTTCAAAATTTTCCTGTCCTTAATATGGCGGATCTCCCCCAGTCCGTAACCTTTTCATTGGCGCATATTTCTCCAACATAACCTCCATTAATCCTCTAAACTCCCTCTACACCCTCCTCAATAGACCATTTTTTAAACCTGTCCCTCAGGAAGATTTCTGTCCCCTTCTTGTCTCCTCTTATATACTGCCACACGAACCTTTCTGCCTTTTGCTCTGCCCTCATCCTGCCAATCCCAATTTCCACAACCGGGATATGACGGTCCCTTATACCATCCAATACTACTGCACCAAATACAGCATTCCTAGGTCTGACCAACACCACATCCAACACTGACCCAACACCCTCCTCATTCCATCTCGTAGGTGTTTCTACTACCTGGACTAATCCTCTGTTGACTAACTGTGCTGCCATTCTTCGCATCATGCTATCCATTCCTTCTGCACCCTCTACCCATTTCACCCCTGGCATATTCAAATCCCCTGCTACAACAACCCACTGCCTGTCCTTTAGTCTATCAACCCTCTCCTTGATCATCTCAATTACCTGCCATCCATGTCCTGGTGGTCTATACGCTGCCAGCAAAGTAATACTCCTATTACTATTACCACTCAATTTAATTTCCATTACCTCAACATCCTCACTAACCCATTCTACTGCCCCTTTCCTTACACACACCATTATTCCTCCTCTTCTCCCATCCCTGTCTATTCTGAAGATGGTGAACTCATCCTGCCTACACTCTATGTCCTCAGTCAATCAAGTCTCCACAGCTACCACTATATCTGCCCCATAGCCTTCAACCTTTCCCCAGAAGCCCTCCAGCTTGTTGTACACACTCCTACAGTTCACCACCATTATCTTTATACTAGTACTCTGCTTTACCATCCTATGTTGCTTATCCCCTATTTCCACCCCTGTAGTCTCATCAATGCTATCCTCTCCATTTCTCTCCACTTCTGTTTCCTTGCTTCTAACTAATTGCTATTTCAACAAATGCTGCTCTGCCCTGACACTCTCCATGCAGCCAGCTACTTCTCTACCTAGCAGATCACCTAGAATTCTCTTTCTGCTCTGTCAGGTGAACCTGGTCCCTCCCTACACTTTCCCAGCCTACCCATTTCCCACTATCTATAAACGTAGCCCCCAAATCCCTACACACCCTCTCATATACCTCACTCGCAGCCACTGCCTTCCTACAGGATACTTCTTTCCTAACCAGCACACCACTGACTACTGCCATAGTTCCAGGGAACTTCTCCAGCACTTTCCTCAGCAATCCCCTGAGGTCCCGCTCTACCTCCTGCCCCACCTCCGTTCGAGCCAGGTTAATGTTTGGTTCAGTTTTGTTTGCAATTTAATGTCTTTTCATTAATAAGTATTAAATTATTTACATTATTTTTCATCAATTTTACCCCAAAATTTCCCTGATCTTTATGGCCCTTCCCACTATCGTTTTTGGTTATACTGGTCAAATGTTGATACCCCTCGTGAATTCGTGTTCTGTGTAATTAGTAGAGTGGAATTATACCACTTTCCGAGATTTTTTTTTTTCCAGAAAAGCCCCTATTCTTAAGAATTACCATTCTCACAGATACTTGAACTGAAACGATTGCTTATAATACATTTTTTTTAAATGACTACTAAAACACATTCATAACCCTTCTTACCTGGTACCATTTTTGCTTTGTTTACACAAAGCACAGCTGCAGAAGTTATTTAAACTATTTCTTAAGCAAGTTTTAAAAAAACATTTTTGTTTGCTTGTACAGCAAACAAAACTACTGTTCTACCAACCCAACGTCTTTACTTCCCCACCGCAACGCTATACCACACAAACTAACCCAGTCACCAAACAAGTCAACAACAAATTCCGCCAAATAAGAACCAAGTAAATAGGTGTGTTCGCGTGGTTTCCTATTCTGCTAGTTTAGTGCTATTTTTGCTAAATGCCATTCGTGTTAGCGGAAGCACTTTTATTGGACGCTGTTCGGGTGGCGGTACCAGTTGCTATTTGTGATATTAAATATTGCTATTTATGCTCTTGCTCGTCGAGGTACAGCAGAAATATCAAAACGAGCAAGTTGAAAAAAAATGGCAGCCTAAATAATATAAGCTTATTGGAAAGTCTTTACAGAGGCGACTGCGAATAGTAATTTGCTTTTACGCATAATTGATGAATAGAATATGTTTCGGTATCCTGTAAGAAGTGCAGAGAGAAATAAAAAAATTAAGACACTCTTATAGTCGAAAGTAAGTTATCTTGAGTAGCCAAAGTTTTTAATATACGTAAATTAAACAGAAACAATAATGATTATAAACGTTTTTAAATTAATATTTTGTTAATTACGTTTAACGTGTTAGTTTTCTGTTGTTCGTCGTTCGTGTCATCCTGCCGAGAGTAACTACTGTTTTTGCTACTTTGCTGCTCGACATGCTCTCAGATAGAAAAAGAGAATCACGCAAACAAATCTAATGAATAGACTGTAGTCATGGGTAAGATGACTCATTTAAAGGAGCGGTTTCTGAACCGATTCACTCAGTGTAAAGAATCAGCACTTTTGTAACCTTTCTCTCAACGTGTATATATATATATATATATATATATATATATATATATATATATATATATATATATATATATATATATATATATATATATATATATATATATACATATACACATATATATACACATACACTCGCAATTACGCTACCGCCCAGTGGCGAGCTCTTTCACCTCTCCTTCACCCAACCAACTCCCTTTCCACTCCCTTCCTGACTTTACCAACCCCTCTCACAGATACCTATTCCGCCCTCAACACCTTCCACTTCCTCACAGACCTCACAACCCTACCCCGCTCAGTTCTCCACCACATACTCTGAAGCTTCTCACTGTTGTTTCCTCTCCATCTAAACACCCCCTTACTAAGCTTGCAGTGTAGCCCTCCCCATCCTCCCTCTTCATTCACCCCCCCTATACATCCTGACTAACCATTCAACTTTCCTCCTGTCCTTCAATGAGCTCCACCCAATTTCTTTCATCATCACTGATGACATATAGTTCCCTTCTTCCTCACCATCTTGCCCCTGCCTTTTACACCTACCCTTCACCCATCTTGATGCCTTTCTCTGCACCTTTTCCAATTCTCGCACCTCCACATCCACATACAGGTCCCATACTGCTGCAGCATATTCTAACATTGGCCGTACCATTGTGCCATATGCCTTCTCCTTCACCTCACAGCTGACTCCATTCAACACCCTTCCCATCATACCCAAAGCCATTCTTCCCTTTGCAACCACCCTCTCTACCTGTTTTTTCCACCTGAGGTCTCCCTGCAATACAATCCCTAGATATTTATATTCTGCTGCTTCTTCTATCTCTTGTCCCTCCCATCTGTACATGTACCTGCTTATCATCTTCTTCCTTGTGAACCTCACTACCTTAGTTTTTCTTACATTTATCTTCATTTTATTTTTTCTGGTCCACAACCATATCTTATCAATGTCCTCCTGCAAATTTCCGCCCCCCTCTCCCACCCCAGTATGTACAACACAATCGTCTGCAAACAATCTGATTTTTCCCCTATTCCTCAAACCCATGTCATTTACCATCATGGTAAATAACAAAGGACCCAGAACGCTTCCCTGTGGTACCCATGATGTAACCTCCTTTTCCTCCGATATTGCCTCCCCCACTTTCACCCTCTACCTTAGCCCCCTGAGAAAGTCCCCTATCCAGTCTACTTCCCTCCTGTCTGGTATCAGCACCACCAATTTCCTCATAAATGTCCCATGGGGCACCTTATCAAATGCCTTCTCTAAATCTATGAAGCAGGCATCCACCTGCTTCCCCACATCAACTACCTGCACCATATCCTCTAATAACCAGGCCAGCTTAGTCTCACATGAGTATCCCCTCCTGAAACCATGCTGGGACTCCTCCAAAAAACTCCTATTGTTCATAACCCTCACCACATACTGCACCACCAGCCTCTCCATTACTTTTCCTGTACTTGATGTGAGACTCACCGGTCTGTAGCTGCCAGGCCTCCCCCTATCCTCTCCCTGCTTGTGTATAGGCACCACCATAGCATCCTTCCAATCTTGTAGTAACCTACCCTCTCCTAAGGACTTTTTAAACAGCACTTCTTAATATTTCCTATCCTATGCATTTCCTATCCCATCTGGTCCCTCTGCCTTACCGCTATCCAAACCCCTAATTACCTTTTCTATTTCCCATACCCTCATCTTAAACTCACTAAACACCCTCCGAACACTGTTCCCCCCCCCCCCCGGCCAAAATTTCAACCCTCTTTTGCCGCAAACACTGACAAGTACTGGCCTTGTCTCATCTCCGATTTTTCTTGGTTATTTGTCGCACGCCTACCATCCCTTCCTGTTTGCAGAGGGATCCCTTCCTCTCCTCCCCTTAACCACCTAACATACATAAACAATTTCCCCCATTCCTTGCCTTTTCCTAATTCCACCTTGTTCCCCAGAAATACATTCTTTGCCTGTTTGATCTTCCTTTCAAGCTCCCTTCCCATTTGTTTCATCATTTCTTTAGATCTTATCATCCCTTCATTTCTCCACTTGGCATTTAATTTTCTGCATTTCTTCTTCATTTTAAAAACCTCTGTCCATAATATGGCGGATCTAAACCAGTCCGTAACCTTTCCATTGGCACAAATTTCTCCAACATAACCTCCATTAATCCTCTAAACTCCCTCCACAACCCCTCTACACCCTCCTCAATAGACCATTTTTTAAACCTGTTCCTCAGGAAGATTTCTACCACCTTCTTGTCTCCTTTCCCGTACTGTCACACCAACTTTTCCTACATTTGCACTTCCCTCATCCTGCCAATCCCAATTTCCACAACCGGGATATAATTATCGCTTATACCATCCAATACTATTGCACCAACTACAGCATTCCCAGGTCTGACCAACACCATAGCCAGCACTGACCCAACACCCTCCTCATTCCATCTTGTACGTATTTCTACTACCTGGACTAATCCTCTGTTGACTAACTGTGCTGCCATTCTTCGCATCATGCTATCCATTCCTTCTGCACCCTCTACCCATTTCACCCCTGGCATATTCAAATCCCCTGCTACAACAACCCACTGCCTGTCCTTTAGTCTATCGACCCTCTCCTTGATCATATCAATTGCCTGCCATCCCTGTCCTGGTGGTCTATACGCTGCCAGCAAAGTAATATTCCTATTACTACTACCACTCAATTTAATTTCCATTACCTCAACATCCTCACTAACCCATTCTACTGCCCCTTTCCTTACACACACCATTATTCCTCCACTTCTCCCATCCCTGTCTATTCTGAAGATGGTGAACATATCCTGCCTACACTCAATGTCCAGTACTACCTCAGTCAACTAAGTCTCCACATCTACCACTATATCCGCCCCATATCCTTCAACCTTTCCCCAGAAGCCCTCCAGCTTGTTGCACACACTCCTACAGTTCACCACCATTATCTTTATGCTAGTACTCTGCTTTACCATCCTACATTGCTTACCTCCTATCTCCACCCCTGTGGCCTCATCAATGCTATCCTCTCAATTTCTCTCCCCTTCTGTTTCCTTGCTTTAACTGATAGCTATTTCAACAACTGCTGCTCTGCCCTGGCCCTATCCATGCAGCCAGCAACTTCTCTTTTGAATGGTTCATCGTTTCAGTATGGTTCTTCACTTATATAAACTAAATATCGTAATTTGCTATCAAAATATACTTTTGAACTAGTGCATTCTGTCCATTTCAGCATAAATCAATGCGTCCTAGACATTACCTTGCGCTGTAATTGTAATCTTTCACACAAAACAATATTTTCTGGGCATTTCTGAGATTTATTAATAATTTGTACATTTGGTATTGGAGTTCTTTAAATTTAAAATAAAATATAATTTTTATATTAATGATCTTTCATGTTGTAATTTGAAATTACTATACTGCGTCTCGTAACCAGAAATAAAATGTCCAATGGAACAATCACGACCACTAAAATTACATATCACAAATTTATACTGTGAGATTGGAAACAATATAAATTTATTTAATAGATTAATCTGTGTTAAAAATTGCACACGAATGAATTAATGGGTACGTAAAACTGAATATGCACAAATGTTTTGGACCCGTATTAGTGAACGAAGTGCAAAAAAGTACAGGCAAAACCAATTTACTACAAAGCCTTCCGCGGGAAAGATGAGTAGTTATTGTACACATTAGTTCAGGGCGTTGACGAGATAGAGTATGAAAGCGGAGAAATAAGTGAGAGAACCATGGGAAAAAAAGTAGAATGGAAGCTGAGCTGAGAGAGAGAGAAAAGAAGTTAGCGAAGAAGAGCCGCGAACCGCGAGCCGACGTGAACCGAGATCCACCGCGAACCTAGCTTGAGGAGGGGTTAGATAGTAACAGAGCTCTTTGAGTCAGTGAACCGCGGACCACGGTTCTTTATTCAGGAACCGGCTTTTGCGAGTTCTGCTGTGCGAGTCGGTGCGTTCGAGCAGTTCGTGAATCATTCACCTATCTCTAGTAGACTGATTTTGCTGGCTGCACACAACCAAGCTCCATATCCCAACATTGAATTGCCTTTCTGTAGAATGATGTTTAATAAATAGGTGCTTTGAGATATTTCTATATATTCTCTAACCAATTTGTAATGTAGTTTGGTCAAATTTAAAATGGAGTAAAGTATTTTATTCATATAACAGTGCTCGTCATTTAAAAGTTAAAATATGACAAACACTTTCATCACTGTTGCCCATGTGGCTTAGACAGTTGTGTTCCTTTGGGGTAGGTCAATTTTGCGTACATTGGCAGAAGACTGTGTGTGTGAGTGTGTTTACTACGTCCAGTGTATACATTTTGTATACTGTTATTTGACTTGTCCAATATATTTGTACAGCTATGTATTGAAAAAAAAAAATCTTACAGATGAAATAAAACAAAACAAAAACAAAACAATAAAATTTGAAGACAAAAAGTCATAAAATTTTTCCTCCCAACAAATTTTATCAAATTATTTTGAATGTGTTAGAAAATGTGTCACCCTGTCAAATTTTTTTATTGGGAGAATCCAATTTTAATTATTATTTAATGACTATTTTCATTGTGAGATATTGCAGGAAGAAATGTAAGGAATATTGTAATTTATTTTCGCTGCTTCAGTAAGTTACAATTTTTTTTTCATAGATGTTTCCTGCAAAATGAAATTCAATGCCTCCGAGCTAGTAATATTTGTCGTTCACGGTTCTGATTGACTAAGAACCTCAAACATCAAATAAAATTTAGAACCAGGCGAATTTTCAAATGTTTAATAGAAATTGAACTTGTCAAATATTTTCAGACAAATATGACATCATTTATGACATTTCGATGACATCATAATTGTTCAACATTATTTGACCAAAAGTTTTGGAATCAGTTTGTTAGGAAAAATCTGACAGTGTGAAAGAGGCTTAATAAACCATATATGCCAACTCGGAAGTTTTACCTGGTACCATAGAATAAAGATGAGGTAGACCGATCTCGCTGGCTACGCACAACCAGTCTCCATGTCCCAACATTGAACTGCTTTTCTCAACCAGCTATATATCAAACATAGAGTGGTGGAAGCATTTCCAGACTGAGGCCACTTGAACCTCTGTCTGCCATTTATTTTCAGGAAAAACAAAGGTATATGATAGGGTGTAGCAGTAAGGAATATCAAGCATACGTACAAAAATAATGAGACAAATAAATTACAAATTGACATTTTTTTCATGCACTTTCTGGCTGGAAAAAAGTGTTGATGCGCAGCGCCTCCAGAGGCGTTGTGTAGTGTTCGTGTCCCGCCTGGAGCAGGTGTAGAATAGGAACTGATGATGTGTCCAGTGCCATGTTCGCAGAGCGAACGATGTTGAATTGGGTCGTATGGCCGACAGCCTACGGCATCTCTGGATATGCAGTCAATATGAAGAAGTGTTATTTTAATTTACAATTAAAATATGTTGATTAGATAATATTTCCTTTCCAAGAGGTGAAACTGTCGGCCGCTTCGCACGCCTTTATTATCACTGGGTTTACTCTGCTTGTGGAAGGCAGGCCCCGTAAATTCAAAACATACACACTGAAGCACACTTAAAAAAAAAAATGCTGTTATTTGGGCGCAGTACCTGATGAATTCAGGAGAGTTAAAGCAATAAAACACGTTGATCACTGTATGACTGTTTTATTATGGACAAGGAACAACGAAATGTTGATGCACATGTGAATACATACCCTTTGTTAAGCAGACCCGGCACTGCAGACCTGCCGGTGGTCATTGTTGGTAAAAATAAAGCGTTCACATTAAGTTACTATTAAGTGAAAACACATCTCGCACATGAAGTCCTGGAATGCTACCTCAGGATGCAGGAAGGCCTCCTCTATGCTAAATAAAGTAATCAAATGTTCCTGAATTAACATTAACTATTGCAATGAAATATTACAGCTTTAAATTAAAGTGCCGAGGGGATTATAGTGGAACTTACCTCCTACCCTGCTGATGGTCCGAGTGCTGAGGTCTGACTAACGACATGGCGTCGGCTTCACCGCATGTCCGGCGAATCCGGAACCGAAATGAAAGCATGAAAAAATGGAACTTAATAATTAACATGATTAATGAAACTGACATTGTACATAATAATGATTACTGAATTAAAACTTGTTGGTGACATACTCGTGAATGCCGGAGCCCCAGATATGGCTAAGAATGTGACATCACGCGTATATCAGAACACTTGGAGGGTGATGTTAAATGAAATTATGCCTCGTGTGGCTGATTCTCGATAGATGATGACATGTTCACTCTTATAGTTAACATCACGCATATATCAGAACACTTGAAGGGTGATATTAAATGAAATTATGCCTAGTGTGGCTGATTCTCGATAGATGATGACATGTTCACTCTTATAGTTAACATATTAATGTTGGCATGCGTTGTGATGATGTAAACTGGTAAAAAGCCTATGCATCTCACTTCCTGTGACGACACACGTATTTAATGAAAAAAGGCGGGGCTATGCCCTGTTCTCTTTGATATTTGACCAACTCTCTATGATGAAGTTATGTATGATGTAATCACCACGAAAAATGACAGAAAATATTCTTATTGATATATGCAGCTAAGGAATCGCTCACCAACTTTGCATTTCTTCCGGGAATGTGATTTCCCGTCTGCTGACACTACTTGGAGCAACGTCGCACTCCGGATTCGGCCACGGGGCCCGTAGACATCGCGCACATCGGAAAGCTATGGGAATAAGCGGTGTGCTTATCGCAGTGTCCCCTCTAATGGCTGTTGCATCCAACGGTCGTGACTTCACGGGAAACACTCATTTAGGTGACATATCAATTCATTATGATAGATACCTCTTGTGACGAATATAAAATATTATGGCCCGTGGCCATGAGTTACAGGGCGGCAAGAAAAGTGTAAGCACCGTTCTTGTCGACCTGTAATGAATGGGACTGCAACTTAATGGCAATTGGTTGAGTGTTGCTGTGTGGTTGATGCATCGGCAATGGCACAATGGGCACAAGGGATACGTGGACATCAGGAACACGTCAAATGCCCCCCTCTCTGGTGACAGTTTGGTCCTCGCAGACCCCCAAGGAACTATCATGGAGCTAGATGCAACAGGACGGTGGCCGTCACAGCTCATTGCGGGGCTTCAGGTTGTAAAGCCCGCGATGATGCTGTGCTGTGCTGCCTGCCGATGCTCCAGGGCGATGTCCCTGCTGATGGCGATGCTGTGCCACTGCATCTGCTTTACAAAGGGGAATGGCCCTATAGCAAAAAGTTTATGGCAGTGGATGCTGATGAAGATAGTGCTCCTGATGCTGCAATTTCCGCAACGGACCTCTTGATTCTCCCTGTTCTAGCGAGGGGAAGAGTATGTTGTCCATTTGTGGACATGATGCTCCTGTTGCTCCTGCTGCTCCTTACCCTGCGCCCCTGATGCGGTCCTCTGATGCAAGATAAGCTGGTATAGTTGTCTTTGTCGACGCCGCAGCATAGTCATGTGGGCAGCTTCCCTGTGGGCTGATCGAACCTGCAGTTTCCCACACTGGCGTGCTTTGTGCGACATCACCCGAAGTCAATGTCATTACACTGGGTGTGGTGACACTCTGGACTAGCTCACTCCATGCTGTAATGCCTGCCATGCTGATGACTCCAGGGATGTGGCCCTGCTGATGATGATGTCGTTCTACAGCACACGTTGGGCAAAGGGGATTGGCCCCATTGCAAGCAGTGCTTGGTGGTTGATGATGGTGCTGCTGATGTTGCCACTGCCATGTTGGAACTCTTGGGGAGGGGAAGGGAATGTGGTCCTTGTGTGGACATGTTGCTCCTCCTGCTACTCCTTTCCAAGTGTTGTGAGGAGGCCCTTTGATGTGAGGTCAGCCAGGATGGGTGTCTTCTTAGATGCCTCGGCAAAGTCTGGTGGGAAGCTTCCCTGTGGGTTGATTTGTCCCACAGTTGCCCCCACTGACTTGCTTTGGGCGATAATTTCAGAAGTCAGCACCACGACACTGCACATCAGAATGCTCCGGTATGACCCACTTCGTACTGCAGTGCATGTTACGCTGGTGACTCTTGCTTCAATGAGGTTGATGATGATGCTTGATGCGATGAATGTCATGCCAGTGTTGCTTGTCTCTTTCTGGTTGTTCTTGATGATGTCAGTTACAGTGGTCTTGGGCGCCTTCCATCATGGCCGAGAGTTGTCGCTGTGCAGAATGTCCCTGTCCCTACTGCTCGTTCTAACGAGGAGGATGAGGTGACTTGATGACTTTGTGGCCGGATGTGGCCCATTTACCCGTCAGCTGTAACCTGTTGCTGTGATGATGTGCTTGTGCTGCAGTTTGCTTGTGCTCTGTAGCACTGTGCACATTTTTACCCGAGGGGTTGGCTTGAACAATGACCCTCCAATGCTCCATGTGTCACTGTCATTGCTCCCTCTGATGCCAATGATGCCAGGGTGTGCAGACTTTCCATTTGCCATGTTTGTTGCGTTTGTTTGCTTGGCTGAGCTTGCTCCTGACCTGTGGAATTGAACGTTGCTATGCGACTTGTTTGTCATGCAGTTGGCAGCTGTGCTTTTTCCCCTTCAGAATTTTATGAGGTTTGCGAGAAAATGTGTTTTTTCGTCACTGTCATGTGCTGTACCATGATGCTTGGAAGTAATGGTGGTTCGCGGGGATCTGCCATCCCTGTTTCCCCTTCTGTTACCAAAGAAAAAAATTTCTAATTTTCACCAGTGAACTCAGCCTCTTCCGCTCGTACTACTCGTACGGTCGTAGTGTTCCCGAACGCACTTGATTGCGATACAGCTGCTTCGCTGATGCCCGCATGTGGCAGGAGCATAGGACAGTGCGGCCAAGTTGAGCATTGTTTACACCCTGGTTGTGGTTGGGTGCTCGCACATTTCAGTTGGCTAATACACAGCCTATACGCCAACTGATCACATTGGCTTTCTGTTGTTGATTCGTGCATTACTGCGCAGGTATTCCAACAGTTTGCCCTTGTTTCGCCTCATCTTTTATCGCGAAATACCTGTGTTGGTGCGTTGCGGATTTCCTCAGAATCACCTGTCTGCACGATTTCTCACGAGGCTGCGGCTCGTTCGTTACTTTGTGCTTCCGTTTTCGATAGTTCCGTGATCTGCCATTGCACTGGATTTGTTGTGTGAATGTTGCGGACACAAACACAGGCGCTTGTGAAATAGGCGCTGATGGTGTGGATATTACAACGTTTCTTTGGCTACGAATCTGCCTTTCGATATAACTTGAATAGTACCCATCACACCAGCAGCCGTTTATGAACGTATTAAATTAATCGCGTTCCTCTGCCGATAACTTGTCACGTGAACATGTGTTTGGACAATCTGTACAGTAAGATTAAACAGTCGCACGACTTGGCAGTGTGAAGGTTGCGAATGTAAACCCAGATGCTTGTGAAATGGGAGCTGGTTTGTTGGTTCCCTCAGAGATACTTTGGGTGTTACTGTACCTCAATGCTCCATCCCTTGCCCGGCATTCGACACACCAGTATGCGCTGGTAAACGCTCTATACGTTTTTCGCCCACTTGTTGACAATTTCTTTCGCGGACATGCTTTAGCACAGTGTTTACAGTAAACCGTAACGATCGCACAACTTTCTTTAGTTCCAAATGCTGTATGCAATGGCACTGCTGGGCCATAACTGGCTGGAAATGGTGCCGTTTGCAACTGTTCCTGTTCTGACTCTGGTTTGCAAGGGCATATTGAAAAGTCGTTAGTGAGGTTGCCAACTGACGTGAATTTATTGCACTGTTTACATATTAACTTCTGTATTTAAAATTGAAAACCCATGCTGTGTTTGTTTGGGGCGGCTGACGTAATCTGCACTTGTCCAAGGTCGCGCACGATTTTCAGCAGGCTTCTCCGCCTTTGAGACACATGCGATGCAACACAAGGGAAAAGTAATATCGATCGTTCCACCCGTGCAGCTCCTGTTTGTCTTTATGTCTCCTTATAACACTGACTACATTTGCCTGTGTGTTCCCACACAAAGTCCCTGAATGTTCTAAAACTTCCTTTGAAAAATGTGTGACAGTTTGCTGAATGTTCTTAAAAATTTTCTTGGTGATGGCCGCACAACAGTTTTGAAAAGTTCTGAAAAAAAGCTCCAAATGGCTACAAAAGTTTTGTTTACTTTCTGCTAAAAAGTTTTGAAATTGAAAAATCCCATGAGTTTAAATTTGTGCCATACACTCACTTGTTGTGCGCGAACTTCACGGTCGAGCCTGTTGACGTAGTTCATGGCCGTCCTTCTGCCGCACTATGAGTGCAGCCGCTGGGGTCGAATAGAGCGCTCGTGATATGAGCAAGAATGTGCAAGTTTTGAGCAAGCCACGTGCGCCCGTGAGCACTTGTCTAAAAAGGAGACACCACAAATGTTGGCCTTAGTGTAATAAAGCTTAATTAGGAAACACTCAAGGATGCCCATTCACGAAATGGCCAATCAAGAAGCCCTATAATACTTTGAAGACCCCCCGGGCACTAATTACAGTCTTTTATATTTTTCATTAATTATCATTTTTACATGTTTCATCCACATTTCGTTTCATACAGAGTAATGTTTCAATTAAAGGGTTCCTGTGCCAAGGGTATTTGTTTATGTAAGTTTTGTAGTATTTAAAGTAACATGGGTGTGTTTTCCGGTGTTTGAGAGTGTAAGAAAACAGTCCGCATGGCTGGCCTGCCCGCTAATCCTCGGCTGGAAAGCTGTGCGGGACAGTGAGTGATACCATGGAGTCTCGAGGAGTTGGACTTGCTGGCCGATGGGGTCGCATTTTGCATGCTTGGGCGGCACTTCATCTTTGTTCGTTAGTCACTTCACAGCAATAGAAATTAATTTACCAGAACCTTTGTTTACTTCGCAGCCATCCAAGAGTCTCCACTCCTCCCTTCCCATGGAATAGCATCGGCCAGTAAGGCTTAAGTTTTCACGTAAGTTCTTTGTCGCCTTCAGGCCATTTGTGCAGTGTTACCCTGCTGGCAGGTTAAGTCCGGAACCATGTATAAGTTTTCTTCCTGGAGGAGCTATTAATAAAACCCAATGATTCAACGTAAAATGGTGTGCATTCTCATTCGGGTTGCCTATGGGCCATAAGGGTGCGAGCCCCCACCTTTACCACCAATCATTAAGGGTTATGTATAAGTGTTTTGTATTATTACTCAGTGTTTTTATCTATGTACAACTAATTATGGGTGTGTGAGCCACCTCAAGTTCTCACTGCACAGGGTTTCAGTAACATAACTATTTTTGTATTAATCACGATGTTTGAAGCACCGGGAGGACACCGCCTGTAGGTCGTCAGCACACAACCCAGAGAGGAGAAGAGTTTGTTCTACACTATCTAGATGGTATTTAACTGTCATCTACAAGTAGAAGAGTTCGTGGTAATCTACAGAAAATTCACCTGTCCCACTACCAACCTTAATAAACACCACTTTGCGCAACTATCTTGCCGTCAAATGGCTTTTCCAACTTAGGGGCGTGTCCTACAGCCCAAATTTCTTTTTCAAAACGCCATTGAAATTTTCACAAAACTTTACAAATTTTCTACAATCAGAAACTGTCCTTCTTCGCTTTCCCTGACCTGCGTCAATGTCGAGAAGGCCTAAACGACATCTCCTGTGCACATTTGGACTCTTGGGATGCTGTCCTGATGCCCAAGACACAAGGAAGTCTACGCACATGGCACAAGAGAAAAGCACAGGGAATCGGTAAGGACACCGCCATTACCTCCACCACGAAGGAGAAAGCAGAAGGAAAAGGGATAGTGGCTATAATGATGCACAATGACGTCAGCCAACTCGCGCTATCCAGGCACCGAGCAGACAAAGGGGCTGCAATTCTTTCCTCTCTGCCCTCATCGAGGGTACTCGAGGAGTACGAAGGAGGAAAAGAAAATCGCCTCCCTCTCATGCTATCCACTTCCAAGCCGAATAACTGTGCGTACCCACTTTGCATTGACCTCTGCCTTGCGCAGTATCGAGCAGGACAGCCATGCCATCACATCACCCGCGCTGTGCCGAGCATCGCCTGCTCCCGATCGCGCTCCAATGTGCCGTACATCCACGCCAACTCTCTTGTGACCACGTGAACTGGAACAACACAATGGCTGGCCGGACCAATAGTGGCTCCATCGAGTTTCTCTGTCCGCAGTGCTGGCGACCACAGCCGCAGGACTTTGTCAAATACAGGCATGATTCTATGTACTGTAAGTGTGCCCAGCAATTCAGCACAAGCTTCTGCATCGGGAACAACCGCGAAAAAGAAGAGCGAGTGAACAGTGAACTAGAAACTTTGGAAACTAAATTCAACATTAATATTTCAGTCAACCAAACAACGAATTGTTGCCATGACCTGCTCTGCTCAGGTCGGTACACATTCCTATTAAAATGCCAACTGTGTAGTAACCGTTATCATATGAAGTGTTTGAATGGAAATGAGTTGCAAACAATTAAAGGGCCAATGTTTTCTTATAAGCAATCCAGTACACAACCCTTACCCCACAAGCAGGTCACATATAATTGGGACGTGTTCTTTGGCGAGTTGCAAAGAATAAACATGTGCGACCATAATGGATGTATGGGGAACTATGATGGAAGAATAAGCAGCTGTGACAAATGCAACACTAGGGTCCACCTACAGTCTCAAACAGTGACAGAACGTCAGACAAACAGTGAGGAAAAGTCCAAGTGTGGAGACTGTGCAGTCAAAGAGGAAGCCACACCTGCTGAAGTACCGAATGTTCAGAACATGTACACCGTACTGCCCAGGGCGATAGTACCCGGAGTCACAACCACTGCACATAATAATCCTCCAATACCAATCTTTGCCGCCAACACCTAGTAAACTTTACATTCCGCACCTGCGACCGTATTGTTCCCGCCTATGTACACTCCACATATTCCATCATTATTGCCAACCATACAGAATGTGTTTCCTACGTCAACACCTTTTCCAAATTTAACGACAGATGTAAACAGAGCCACGATGGCTACACCGAGTGTTACCAATCGCACTGACACACCATTCCGATCAACGTCTATGAGGTTCCAGACACTGCCAACCTTTTCCGACCAACTGAATGAGGATACATCCGCCTTTGTACATGATTGCTCGATGCGCCTGCAGAGGTACGGGGTGTCGGAAGATGAATGGCCTGGATGTGGTGGGAAGTAGTTAGAAGGAGACGCACGGCAATGGTAGCGATCGATGAACCATTACGGACTCAGTTCGGAAGAGTTAATTCACGTGTTTCAGTGCCACTTCAGAGGTATGTTCACCTTAATCCAAACTCAAAGCAAACTCATGCTCCAAGAACAAAAGGAGCACGATATGTTAATGGCATTCGTCAACAGGAAAAAAACCTAGTACAAATATTCCATCCTGGACTGAGTGAACTGGTAGTCCTCGAAGTGATAGCAGAGACATCGCTGCCAGAGTACAGACCAGTCTTGGTTCTAATACTAAACAGCGGTCTTGCAGACTTCGTGCGTTCCACCATCATCCTCGAACGAAACACGAGTGTTCTACAATGCGAATCAGGACGCACCCGGGTGCACCAAAAACCTCATGAGTTCGAGAACTTCCGCGGGGATAACAACAGGATAAATGGACAGAACTTTCAACCGCGATGGCCGGAACAGCCACGAGTTAACCATGTGAACAGTTGTAAACGCGGTGCACGATGTGGTGAGAACATACAAAAAGTGAATTCATACTGTGATGCAAACCAGTCCATTCGGTGAGATCGTACAAGACCTCCTCCGATGTGGTGCCGGTATTGCCCAGGATGGCAGTTCTATTGGCACGCCGAATTCCCGGGAAACCCACATCGGAGATATAAGAATAAAAGCAGCAGAAACGCCCACCAACAACCGGACAGCAGCGAAGACCAGCAAGTAAATGGATTGTAGGTGTAGAGTCAGCAACTGCATACTTTACCCCTCCCTGCAGCACCAGCACAGTGGTAACACCACAACAATTCCTAATTACAAAGGTCAGTAGCCAGGTTGCAAAATTTATTGGTGTGCTTGTCCATGTAAACTGTATTTTATGTCATGCCCATGTAGACATGGCTGCGTCACACAACATTTGTCACCCTAATTTTATCAATAAATGGGACATAACCTCAACCACACAGGAGATCTGGCTTGCTAACGGGGAATGTACTAATACAGTAGCCGTCAAGCGACCATTAATATCAAAATAAGAGATTTGGAAACCATAACTACAGCAGTAATTACTAATGAAATTAATGATGTTATTTTAGGATTACTGTAGCACTTAGAGTAAAACACAACAGTCAAACCAACCGAAAGACGCATCCACTTTGGAGCAAAGTAAAGACGAAAAGTTTATAACCTAAACAGCCATAGCCATCAAAATGTGACTCAAGTAATTTTAACAGAATTTGAACATGACATACCCACAGTGCACCAAGCGGCTTTTCAGCACTTACTAGATGAACATAAACTTGTTTTCACGAAGCATGATGCATTTTGCAGGACAACGTTGGCAGAACTCACTATTCTGCTGACTCAGGAAGAACCGATCTTCAGTAGCCCTCGCAGCTACTTGCCTCTCCAAGCTAAGATAATATAACAGCAGATATCAGAGATGCTTGAAGACAGGGTAATCGAACTAACTAGGAGCAAGTATAACTCGGCCATAGCCCTCGCACCGAAAAAGGATGGGACCGGGAGGTTCTGCGTGGGCTTCAGGCCCATCAACCAGGTGACCTGCAGTGATATACAGCCCTATGTGTGTCAAAGACTCCCTTAGCTCACTCGGAAGGGCCAAAATCATGCCGTCCCTCGATTTGCGAAGGGGCTACTGGCAAATACCAGTACGCCAGGAGGACTGGGAAAAGACCGCCACTACTGCCCCAGATAGCAGACGATATCAGTTCTGTGTCATGCCTTTTGGGCTAAAGTACGCCCCTGCAACATTCCAGAGTGTGATGGTATGGGTCCTCGATGGTATGATAGGCGAATTCACACTCACTTACCTCAACGACGTATTCATATTGTAGGAGACGTAGGTGGAACATCTAAACCACCTGTTATTTGTACTCGAGAGATTAGAGACAAATGGTTTAACATGTGCTGTTAATAAATACCAGCTCGGCATGAGTGATCTAGAGTTTCTAGGCCACTTGGTGAATGAGCAAGGAAACCGACCGAACTCCGAATAACTGGGGCTGATTGAGAGTCAGGCACCACCACGTACATGTAAACAACTATGAAAATTCTTCGGCCTAATCAATTGGTTACGTGAACACATACAGGATTTAGCAGCCATCACTGCACCCCACGCGGACTTGCTATCTCCGCAAAAGCAGTACGTGTGGGGCAGCAAAAAGGAAACCACCTCTTTGCAAATCAAAGGAAAATTCCGAGAATGTTCTGCTGTAGCGTGGTACGATATAGGAAGACACCTTTACCTGCAGACCGATGCCAGGCAGGAGGAGCTGGGCACTATGCTTTACCAGTATGGCGACACATGTGAAAGAAGGGTAATCGACTGCACGAGTTCGATATTGGGAGTACCGAACTCAGATTTGACGTCAATGAAAGAGAATATCTCGCCATGATATGGGCGATACGAATGTATAGGTCGTACATAGAATATCTGCGAACTAATAATCGCTGTCTAATATGGCTTAACATCGTGCGGGAAGCAAAGAGCAAACTTATGAGATAGGCACTTTTGCTGCAAGCTTAATGTTTTGCTATCGAATACGTACTGGGAAAGGAGAACGAGCTAGCGGACACATTGTCACGGGCGCCAGAAGTGAAAGTAATGGTCACAGACGATTTTGAATGGGAGTATGTATTACCCCCCATTACTACAGAACCGGTTAAATAGGCAAATGTAAATAAGATAATGGTAAGAGAGAATGACCAACTGATAGCAGATTTGTACTGCGATGTATTGATAGTGCAGAAAATTGTGAGTTTGCTAGAGAGAAGAAAGAGCGATGTGAAAAAGAACACGTGTACGGATGGATATATGTAATGAGCGTATTGAGATGTGCTCACCACAAGACAATACAAAATGGAGACTGTATGTACCACCTAGTCACAGGGAAAAAGTGGTTGAACGCGCTCATGGGAGCATAACAGTAGGTCACCTGCAGCCGAGCAGATGATAACAGACAGTTTTTTTTTTGGCACAGTGTCACTCATTGTGTCAGAAATTAGATACACATATGCCACAAATGTAATTTGTTCAAATCCCGGCGGTCTGACAAAAATCAACATCAGCCATGGCAGCCTAAAAAATCATTTGAAACGGACTGTTTAGATCTCGTGGGGCCTTATCCACAGTCAGCCAGCAGAAGGCGAGTCATATAAGTATTAATAAACAGCTTTTCGAGATGGTATGAAGCTTAACCGGTAAACATTGCTAGGACCAGGCAGATTGCGAAATGCATGGAAACAGAATTTTTCACACACTGGGGATATCCGAGAGTTACTTACAGATAATGCATCCCAATTTATCGGGAAAAGATGGCGAGAACTTTGTACGAGCTGGGGAGTGCGGCCCATAAAAACTGCTATTTACCACCCCCGTGCAAACCCCACAGAAAGACGTAACCGGCTCCGAGTGGGTGAGCACCACAACAGTTGGGCAGAATACCTTCCTACTGCACTCTTCACGCTCAGGAGAAGAGTAAATGCCGCGACCGGACAAACCCTGGCACAAAAGCTGCTAGGAAGAAATATAACACTGCAGTGTAAGAGAAATTGTCCGCAAGAGAGAGAGAGAGTAGTGAGACAGAAACAAGTAGTGTGCGAGACAAGAGGCGCAGGCACCATTATCTCGAATAACGAGATCGGCAGGTAAGATATGCGAATCGCTGGTTGCCAGAAACCAAACAACCACCAACAGTACTAACGGTAGGACAGGTCGCATATGTCTGAGCTCCTCCGTAGTCTGTGGCCCGCAAGAACTTTTGCATGGGCCTGGCACAATGCTGGATGGGGCCCCACTGAGTGGTAAAGGCCTTGGGCCCGACTACATACCTGGTCAGGATGGGCCACTAGACTCTAAGGACCCACCATGACGACATTCGGGCAGTGGCTGAGAGTGCTCCTGAGAACAACAGGGACGAGCGCCAAATCAGCCAGGACAGCCATGCTCAGGACGAACACGTCAGTAGAGATAGTGAAACGTTAAGTGATCCAGGACTTGAAGGAGGGATCAGACCAACTAGTGCAGGTGGGGTGTCAATGCCGAACGACACGGAGTTCACCAGGGTCTACATCACACCAGCGCCTCGAACGAGCAGGTCGTTGTATCTGAGAGACATCGACGTCGCAGGGATGAGGGGAGAAGGAACTCCCTAGGTGTTTATAGAGCGAGAGGAGCCAGAACCATCGGCGAGAAGCAAGGGCCACCAGGAGCCCCATGATGGCGACGGCGATGACGAGCCCCATAGTGACTGTCCAACAATGGGAGGTGACACAGAACCTCAAGAAAGTAACCGGCAAAGGATACAGGAGGTCTGGAGCCACCCCATGGAGATGCCGACAGGGATGAGCCTGGTAGCCGATGTCGACAGGTCCGACAGGAATGGGCCATCGATCCTTACCGTCAAAAAAGAATAACTGGAAACAGCACTAGTACTACCAAAAGAGGATGGGGAAGGGGAATAACCAGATCCCATCCTGGAGACACCACCTGTAATTATGCAGGAATTTTGAGCGTTATTCTATTTATTTGAATTTAATTTGTCTTGGAGGGTTAGTAAACTTAAATATGTTCCTTTGATTAAAAATGATATTTAAGGGTATTCTATCATTTCCAATGCGAATTCTACTTGTGAGATGTTTTTTTTCAAGGCATCTTGATTTATTTATGTGTGTCTTAATATTGAATTGAAATATTTAAAGTTGGTCATTATTGAATGCTGACCTAATTATTCCACGAGGAATCCAAGTGTTTCTCTTTGACATGTGTGAGCCAGAAGTCCTATGTTTACATTTGTATTTACATGTGATATGAAAACGCATTGCGCTCTCTGTCACTGACTGACATGTCAGGTCCATCTCCCTTTCGCTATCTACATATGGTGCAGTGATGATGTGACATGTAGTTTCGCATGTGGTGGATGATGGGGTGAATTATGTCTGTTTACACAAGAACACTTGGTTCATGGCCCTATATAATCGGTGGTCCATGGGGAACAAACACACTGTAATTCATTGCATCGTTGTCACACTCTCATTAACATGTGTTACTGTGTCCTGCGTGATGGTCTGCCGAAATGTCCTCGGCGGATTACAGCACTTACTATGCCAGTGGTACCATGTGGTGATGGAATATCTGCAGGCAGGCATGCTGTTTGTTCCGGCATCCTGCAGTCTGTTTTGATGTGATGCAGCATGATGCGTCTTGATCCACTGTTGCGCTCAGTTGCGCACTGCCACGGCGCAGGCGCAACAGCTGGTATCGATTGGGCTGGCTGGCCACGTGGTACTGTGTTTACCACCACCGAAATTAGTGGGGCAGAAAGATATAGCGTGGTGTGCCATGACAGCTCGGTCCCTTTGTTTGACAGATGTGCTGCAGCCACTAAAACTTGTGCCAATGCTGACTGTGTGTACTGTTCACATCGTGATATCGGTGGTAGCGTTTGTGATAGCACTCGTTGCTGTACAATTTCTGCAAGTTGTTTTTGATGGCAAAAATTTTCATGTGCGAAATATTCTTGAAAGTCACTGATGGATCCCATCAACAAATCAGGAATGGGCTGTTGACATGCACTGTTGGTAGCCCTGAAATTAATTTTTGCACAAAATTGCTCTCGCGATTTCTGGAAAAGTTTGTTACACTTTGTCCGCAAATTTTACGTTGAATTTTGTTTCTAAAGTTTCTGGTTCACTGTTCACTCGCTCTTCTCTTTCCCTGTTGTTCCCGACGTGGTTGCTCATTGGCCTGGATTGCCGGACGCACATGCAGTAGGTAGTGTCATGCCCATATTTGGCAATAAAGTCTTGTGGTTGTGGTCGCAAGCACCGCAGACAGAGAAACTCGACGGAGTCACTACTGGTCCAGCCAGCCATCGTATTGTTGTTCCAGTCCGCTAAGTCGCAAGAGAGGTGGTGCTGATGCACAGCACATGGGATCATGGTCGGGAGCATGTGATGCTGAGTTCGCCATGGGTGACATCACGGCGTAATTTTCCCGCACTGTGTAGCATGAGGCAAGGGTCAACACATAGCAGTCATGCACTGTTGTTATACTGATGATTGGGGGGGGGGGTGGGGTGGGGGTGGAGAGCGATAGAGGGAAGCGATTTTACTTTCCTCCTCCTCTCATTTATTTTCCTCCTTCGTCCTCCTCGAGCATACACAACACAGGCTGAGAGGAAAGAATCGCAACCCCTTTGTCTACTCAGTGCCTGGGTGGAGCGAGCTGGCTGACATCACAGTGCACCAAATATCCGTTACCCCTTGTCCTTCTGCTCTCTTCCTCGTGGTGGTAATGGTGGTGTACTTGCAGATGCCTCGCGGAATACCCTTGCTCCACATGCACAGACTTCCTGGTGTCCTGGATATCGTGACAGCATCCTTTGGGTCCATATGTGCGCAGCAGATGTTGTTTATGCCTCCTCGATGTTGGTGCAGGACAGGGAAATCGGGAAAGGACAGTTTCTGATTGTAGAAAATTGTGTAAACTTTTGAGAAAACTTCAATGGGGCTTTGAAAAGGAATTTTGGAGGTAGGACATGCCCCTAAGTTGGGAAAACCATTTAACAGAAAGGTAATGGAGCAAAGTGGTGTTCATTAAGTTTGGGAGTGGGACAGGTAAAAGTTCCATAGATTCTCACCAACAATTCTAATTGTAGATGACGGGCACCAGATATTTTAAGTGAAATTCCATCTATCTAGCATAGATCATAATCTTCTTCTCTCCAGGTTATTTCCCGACGACCTACGGGATGTGTTCTCCCAGTGCTCCGACCATCGTGATTAATACAAAAACAGTTATGTTACTGAAACCCTGCACAGTGAGATATTGGGGCGGTTCACACACCCATAATTAGTTGTATGTAGATAAAAACATTGAAAGATAATACAAACCACTGGTACACAACCCTTAATGATTGGCGGGAAAGGTCAGGGCCCATGCTCAATTGGCCCGTATGCAACCTGAATGAAAATGCACACATTTTACGTTGAATAATTGGGTTTTATTAATAGCTCCTCCATGAAGCAAACTTATACATGGTGTAGCGCTTAACCCGCTGTCAGGGTGATACGGTAGATGGCCCAAAGGCGATAAAGATTTTACGTGAAAACTTAAGCCTTCCCGGGCGATGCTATTCCACGGGAAGGGAGGAGTGGAGACGCATGAATGGCTGCGAAGTAAACAAAGATTCTGGTAAATTAATGTCTATTGCAGTGAAGTGATTAGTGAACAAAGATGAAGATCCACCCAGGGGCGCGAAACACGACCCCGTCGATCAGTACATCTAACTCCTCGAGACACTAAGGTATAACTAACTGTCCCGCGTGGCGTGCCAGCCGAGGTTTGGCAGGCAGGCCAGGTGCATTGACTATTTTCTTACACTCTCAAACTCCAAAAAGCACATGCACGTTACTTTAAATGTTACAAAACTTACAAAACCCACTACCCTTGATACATATAGCCTTTGATTGACATACTTCACTGTATGAAATGAAATGTTGAAACACGTGAAAATAATAGTTAATGAAAATTACAAAACCATGTAATTAAGGCCTGCAGGGGGCATCAAAATATTATAGTGTCCTTGATTGGCTGTTTCATGAACTGGCATCCTTGAGCGTTTCTTAATTAAGCTTGATTACACTTATACCCAAATTTACAGGGTCTCCATTTTAAGACATGTGCATGTGGGTGCACATGGTTTGCTCAACACTTGCACTTTCCTGCTAATTTCACAAGCGCTCTCTTCGGCCCCTGTGGCCGCACTCATATGAGGTCTTCGTGGTTCGACCGCTGCAATGCACTCTCCAACTGGTGTGCATGAGATCTTGGTAGAGTGCTGGTAGCTACAGCAGCTGCCGGCGACGGCGGGCAAACTGGCTGGGGGGGGGGGGGGGGAAGCAGATGGAGTCAGTAATCATTTGAGATTTGTTGATAAGATTTTATTAATGTTTTCAGCCCATCAGCATTGCAATATTGACATCATTTCAGTTAATTAGTTTCACAATGTTTTCATCACGTGGCTTGATTTGGCCGGTGGGAGTTCCGACCATCCAGCAAGCTCCACGCTAAGATTACAATTAGCAGCGTCTTGAGTCTTGTGAGGTGAAGATTGTCGCGGTACTCCGGGCACAGCAACTTTGTAACTGATTATAATGTAATTTCTGTCGCTTAATTTTTGTTTACCGGAACATTTATCTTTTGCTCGCCCAGAGTATGTATCGCCTCACTCCTAGGTCTGTCTTTTATTAGGCCGAGACATAACACCGTAATAACCATGTAGGCCCTACGACCATCTTTTCCAGTATTTGAGGCCAAAAGTCTAAAATCGCGGATGTAATTGTAAGTGCCCCTGTCAGGGAAGTGAAAAGCAATAAATTGTGTGATGTTAAGAAGCCTGAATTTTTATTGTACTAACCAATCCTCGGTTACTTAACCTATTTTGAGTCAACTGATTTTATCACATGTCTTAAATAATGGTGTTGGGTATCAGAGTAACCCACCGGGAGTGTATTGGTGTACGAAGGAGGCCAAGATACCTCACTAAAAGAGGCAGTAATGGAGTATGTTCACGTAAGTTCAGTGTTAACTAACCTGCATGATGCAGACCACTTGGGGAAGTCCAACTGGTCGACAGTTGAACGACCCTGAGATTACATTGACATCATGCTCTATCATTTACTGAGCACTAGCACTGTGCACTAACCTTTATTCCCCCCATAATCCAGCACAGGCTAACACCACAATACGGAACATAACCTTAATGTTTCTGTGGCCAGGTTTCAGCAGGGAAGTTAAAGAGTACGTGTGCCAATATAAACAATGTAATATTTACCAAACACACCGATCTGACGGCACAGCATAACAACAGCCAGACTACCACAACAACCTTTTGAGTACATTGCTCTAGATTCATGGGTCCTTACTCACAGTAAGCTAGATGCCTGCAATTTATGTTAGCGGCGACTGATTTGTTTATACAGTGGTCTGAATTGTATGTCCTACCAAGCTCATGCATGCAACACTTTGCTGCCACTATGGAAAAGGAATTTGTTCCCCAATGGGGATATCCGAAAACGATTTTGAGCGACAATGCCACATAATTTTCTAGGCCACACTGGAGGGATTTGTGCATGAAATAGCATTTAATACAACATAGTATCGACATCTACCACGCTCGTGCTAACCCGCCATAGCGAAGAAACCAAGAGGTCAAGGCGAAACTATGCCTCAGAAAAGGTGAAGACCACACTACCTGGTCGCAACACTGACGTGAGACAACATAGGTCGTTCTAC
Organism: Dryococelus australis; assembly: GCA_029891345.1. Taxonomy (NCBI): domain Eukaryota; kingdom Metazoa; phylum Arthropoda; class Insecta; order Phasmatodea; family Phasmatidae; genus Dryococelus; species Dryococelus australis. The sequence continues at coordinate 44,416,289 of CM056993.1, forward strand.
CTGTATATGCGACCAACACCCATCGACCACGTATGTTTTCATCAAGAGAGCTTATGCGCCCAGCGCACCGTTCCCAATGTTCACATCAAGTGTATCAATGCAGTGATAGTGCACGGAGTGGAATAGCAGAATAATCAGTGTTTAAGTTTGTGAAAGGCAAGTCAGTGCACAGATTGCATGGTAGTGCAAGAAGCCAATTGCTCAGAGTGTTTGGAAGGCTATGTATGTCTCAGTCTAGACACGTAATTATTTTTGAAAAGGGTAAATGTGTGTTGTTTTTATCGAGTGAAAAGTGCTTTGACAATATATTATTGTTTAAATTCTGGGTTACTATTGTCACTTACATGTACATCATCATGCATGTAATGTGGAATGTCACGGTAAGTCACTGTTGTAAATAAAACTCATGTAGTAGTCTATATTTCTTCTTTAATAGTGATATTGTATGAATTTTAAGAGGGCTTTTAATGTTATGTAATGTCAAGATGTTTGATGTGCACGGACCGCACATTGGTTTCATGCTACAGAGATAGTATTTTACACTCGTAGCAGTGACGCAGGGTATATTAAATTATGGTGTAATAATTGAGTACCAATTACCCAAGCACCTAACGCCAATTTATAAAATTTGTTTTTATAAAAATAAGAGAGCCAGTAGTGGGCAGTAACATGCCAGTGGTTAACAAGTATTGTAAAGTTAGGTTGTCATGAACTAGGCAACATAATGTAAACACTGTCCACACAGGTTTTCTAACCCTACTTTAACAAAAAAAAAAAGTATTAAAATAAATATACACCGAAGACCCAATATATAAACTAGGTAGATAATAAGCTCTAAACATGACAATTTTATTTTGCCCATAATCAAATAAAGAAACTGTGTTTTGTGAAGGCAGTAAGAACGTAACATTACAGTTAAGCAGGGTAACAGATATTAATTTTTATATCCATATTAGAAATCTCAGGGTTGAAATGAAAGTGTCTTGTGGTATGTTTTGCCATTTAAGATCATTTCATTGCATCATCCATTTAAACTTATGTAAGAAATTAAAATGTCAGAATTTTCCATAGTTGTGTGGGACGAGCTGGCCAAAGAGAAGGCAGGCCATCCGATGCCAAGAGAGAAGCATGGTAACCTTGGTGCTGTGCTGACGCACGTTGTCTCATCCCCCTGGGATCTTCGCCAATTTTGTTCCTGATCATCTACTGTATTAATAGTAAGTTTTAATATGGAACCGTAATTCATTTTCGTATCAGGGGTGAGCGTAGTACAGCAACCCACTATTGGCTTAGTGCCATTTTTATATGTTTAAGTGCGCTCCTATTAAGTAGGAGCTGATGTTCATATAAGTGCCTCGTTATGAGAGCAAGAGAAATAAATCGTGACTTTCTTGAAAGTTTAGCGTCCAATTAATTTTTCCGGTCGCCTAACCACCCTATAATATAAATTGTGTGTTGGTAATGGTGCGGGATGGCTGGAACAATCCCTCATTGTTTAGTACAAGCGTTTAGAGGAAGCTTAGATAGCCTATACTAGACCAGGCAAGGATGGGCGTAGTTGCAATCTTAATTTCAACATATACAGAGACATCTACACATTGACGAAGGGGAAAGGGGGGGGGGGGGCACATTTAGGCAATAGACTCACGACCCAATGCAATACATCGTGATCTACACTAACGAGATCACTGGGGCCTTCTGGACAAATCTACAACTGCCATCACCTTAACAATTTCCCAGATGGCAAATCAGCCGTACATCAACACTTACCTGAAATTGATTTTTTGTCTGTGCAATCTAACTAATGAAGCCACTGGTAAATCACCCATTGAATTGTTGTATGGGGCAGGATGATCAAAACTGGGAGAGTTTGCGTGTCTCCCACTGGACTCAATACCAGAACCCGCCGATCCGGAAGACATAGACAGGGAGATAGCGAACCGATACGGAGAAGCTCGCGCAAACTGGAGGCATTATGGAAGTGGTTACTGGAAATGAAGAGGCCTCCAAAGACCCTGCAGCCAGGTGACTATGTTAACATGTGTGCGCATCAACTGTCAACTGCAAAAAAAGAACTTTTGCGCCAGATTCGCTCAGAAATAGTCAAGTGAATAAAATCAGCGCCACTTCTTATCTGGTACAAAACAGAATGCAAGAAAGATGTAAGGTCCACAGGGATGACATGCGAGCAGTAACAGTACCGTTAGAAGAAAGAGAGAGAAACCCTTCTAGCAGAAGGAGCAGATAACGGGCAGAATGAGTAACATGGTGAAACGGCACCGTGGTGCCTCAGTGGGTGGAGGCAGGATTTAAGGAGCAGTGACATTTTGAAGGTTATTTTATTTACCCAGGGTGCCACACATAGTTGGACGATGTTGTGTGAGTTGGTAGAGACGAGGTTTCATTCAGGGTCGTTCGGCCAATGACCAATGCTATCCTGGACAGCTTCTCCTTATAAATGCGCTGTACAATCATTCCAAATACATATTATGCAGAGGCCTGTTCGGTTTAGCTCGGCACCCATATGACATAATATTGTGGCATACAAAAGCTCGCCGATTAAGTTAATGCTAGTCACACGCCTATATTTACACATTAATGAATAAGGGCCAGTGCAATGAAAAGCCTAAAGATCATGAAATAATGTCCACACAAACAGTTCTCAATGTGTAATTATACTGTATATTTACGGAGGCTCCGAGGCCTACACTTTACATATATAATCCCACTTCATGGCTTCAACCTGCCGGTTAGGTAACGCTGTAAAATGGCGCGAAGCCGATAGAAAGTAAGTGCAAGGTTTTAAGCTTCCCCAGGCGATGCAAGCACTAGGGAAGAGACGGGTTGATGGCTCGGGTAGTTAAAGAACAATGGTTCCGGTGAATTAAAGACTATTAAGATTGAATGATTGAAAGACAAAAGTTGAAGGCTGCCCGAGTGTCCGAAACTTGAGCCATGGTAACATGCAACCACACCCCCGAGATGATCGTAGCTGACTGACTTGCATGCCGGCAGAGTTTGGCAGGCTGGCGGCTCACGTGGATCTACTTTCTTAACATTGCAAATAACACATTAACCATTTGTGTTCGGTACATTGTATTGGAACATGTGTAAATAATTCTTAAAAATAACACTGCATAAGGAACACTGTTTACATTCGGATGGATGAGGTGAGGATGGAACATGTTGTGAATGATACATAATGAAGGACTGAAAAACAAACTTTACTCACTCTGAAATGCACTGGGGTTGTTTCCTTGCCTAAATGATGTAAACATGTGAACAGTTATATTTCCATATTACACACAAAACCCTACATAAAAGATATCACTGAGAACAATGCTCTATTTTATATTAATGCGCTACAGCAGTTGCTATGTCATCACGTGCTCAAGTTTGCATTATGTTGCTTCCACACTTGCATTTTACTGCACTTGCTGCTCTGCTCGTCTGGTGTGCATCCCAACTGCACAGCTTTGTGGCACCATGGCTGTGCCTCAGATGGTAGAGGCAGGATTTAAGGAGCAGTGAAATCTTAAAAGTAATTTTACCTGGTGAGCCACCCCTTGGTGCTCCACATCATTGCATTTAAACATAATTAACGTAATGACAAAACAAACTGAAGTCGTAACATTAAAAAATTACAATAAAGGGAGCAAACAAGCGTAATACATTACAGCCATGAAAATCAAGAGTTTGGTACAACTATTTTACGTTATTTCGATACTAGTGCTGTTACCTATCCTAGCGGTGTACAGACCAATGCATAGACACACAAATTAAGGTTTTTTTTTCAATGTGTTACAATACTGACAGATTATTTTTTTTGCATTGTTTATAGTAAATGAACATAAACTTTATTATCCAGTATGGTTCAGAATTAACACAAAGTGTAGAGTAACATTAAGAAATTACAATGAAATACATTGTACAAACTTAATTCAGCAGTAAAATGAGTGGTATTAACAAATTGCTCAAATAAATATTATAAGGACAGTTGTGTAGTGTAGTGTGGGTGCAGGAGTGGGCATGACCAGCATAGTGCCACGTGCGCCCATCAGCTCGGCAGAGCTGGCGGAAGAATACACAGTTACGTACGTACACACACGCACACACACAAAATACACGTAAATGAGTGCAATATGTTTAGATGCCTTTACGCCCAATGTTATTGTTTTTAAAGTGTTATTGTTTAATGTCTCAAATGTTTATTTTTATCACTACCGATGCTATTCAACTAAAGGTAAGCCGTAGAATAATCATTGATGTGTTTTGTACAATATTTCCAAATATGATAACATGTAACAGTATATTTGTGTATCCACGTGTGCAAGTAGATCACACTGTGGCGTGCGAGCTGGCCACTGCCAGCCCTCGCGTCATGGTGGGAAGTCAGTCAGCAAGGCTCACCCAGAGGGGGAGGCACGTGTGAAACCGCGTTCGAATTTTTTCCCGCCCAGACGGCATCAACTTTCATCACCGGTCATCTTTGTAAGCAATTGTTAAGTATCAGGAACCTCTTTCATTTTAGCTGTCCGGGATACTCCCCCTCGCCGCCCCAAGAATTACATCGGCTTGGGAGTTTATAAATTAACCAGCACACGTAACCTTCATGTAAGCTTAGGGCTTCTTTTTGGACTGTATAGCCTTCGCCATAGGTTCAAAGCGAGCAAGTGTATAAGCTATTCTCCTGGAGGGAATGTTCAAGTTTGTAATAAACCGTATGAACTGATGATTGCGTTTATTAGTTTGCCGTAAGGCGTTTCAGGGCATGGGCCCCTTAAAACCCGCAATTTCCTGATGAAAGTGTCTGTGAATTTTTATGGTAAATATTGATTTGTATGTCTGCTGCAACCTAACCGAAGTACCGCGAGTAGCATTTATGGGCGTGTGGTTTTGTCCTGACAATCCACGCGTAGGGAGTTCTGTTTTGATTACGTCAACATCATACTAATTTGCAATACCAAGCGGTGATTGGGCCGCCCAAAGAGCCCCTCGTTTAGGAAACACGAGGCATCCACCTAGGTAGGTGAACTACAAAAAGATCTACGTGTGAATGTGGTCCTGGTGACCGGCCCGAGGTTAAGAGGACTCAGCTATACTGCAACATGATCTGTGACGCCGCCACAGCGATGTCTGGGGCCTACCGGGTAAACAATTCCTAACACCTTTTCCAAATTATGTTCACCGCCTTAGTAAATCCCAATCAACCCTATATCGTCCAATCCAACCACGCCACATTACAGGTGCTGCCCTTCGAAATTAGAAGTGGAAGATAAATAAATACATAATATCGAATATTATTTTTTATATTTTATTATTTCCTTATATTTTTTATATTATTTTTAATATTTAACAATATTTTAATCATCAGCGATAAACGTTATAAATGTCAATAACCTCAACACACATTAGATTTTTTGGTTTGACTAATTAAATAATAAAGAAAATCTCATTTGTTCCCCCACACTAACACAAATGTGGATCTCTGACTGAAAAAAAGGAAAGATCATAAATGTGTATTACTAGAAAAAAAATAGGAAAAAAATTATGCCATAGCATGGTTCACCAGGACGCCTGTTTGGGTCAGCTCACACACCCAAGTGATGTAATATTGCGGCATACAAAAGCTCGCCGATTAAGTTAATGTAGTGACTTATCGGCTAGTCACACACCTACATTTACACACACGATACTTGAACACTAATGAATAAAGAAAACACATATTGGTACACAGGTGAAAAAGGTTCGGGCATTATAAGGGCCCATGCTGTGAAGAGCCTGAAGGCCATGAAATAATGTCGACATGAACATTTCTCAGTGAGTAATTACGCCGTTTATTTACCAATGCTCTGAGGCCTACACTTTAGATATATAATCTCACTTCACTGCTTCAACCTGCCGGTGAGGTAACGCCGTAAAATGGCGCAAAGCTGATAAAAACATGTGCAAGGTGTTAAGCTTCCCCAGTCGATGCAAGCACTGGAGATGAGGGAGTTGATGTCTCGGGCTGCTAGAGAGCAACAGTTCTGGTGAATTAAAGACTACTGAGATTGAATGATTGAAAACAAAAGTTGAAGGCTGCCCGAGCCGCGGTAATACACAACCACTCCCCCGAGATGCTCGTAGCTGACCTACTTGCATGCTGTGGCGCACCTGCGATCCATGTGGATCTACTTTCTTAACATTGCAACATATATATTAATGCTTTGTGTTCCTTTCCTTGTGATTAAACATGTGTAAATAATTCTTAAAAATATATTTGCATAAAGTACATTGTTTACATTTGGGTGAATGAGGTGAGGATGGCACATGTTGTAAATGATACATACTGAAAAAACAAACTTTAATCACTCTGAAATGCACTGGAATTGTTTCCTTGCCTAAATGACAAACACGTGAACGCCTATGTTTATATATCACACGCAAAACCCTACATAAATTATATCACTGAATATAACGACATAGTTAATATTAATGCACTACAGAGGGTGCTCTGACGTCACGTTCTCAATTTTGCATTGCATTCACACTTGCATGATCCTGTACTTGCTGCTTTGCTCGTCGATGTGCGCATCCCAACTGCGCAATGCTTTGCACCGCGGCTGTTAAACAGGCTTCGGGTGGGACAAGTGTGACACGTAAACGGTGAAGGTGCAGCCGAGGGAAGAGAAAGTGACGTCACTTCGTACACATCGAACCAAAGGTACGTTTAAAATGTAAACATGCCGCAATTATGTGGCAATATCCGCACGTTTTCAGTGGCTTCCCGGTCGAGAACCACAACCACCTTGCCTCGTGGAGAAAGGTGCAATGGAGAATAAGAAGGTGTGGGGAAGTGTAGAATCACTCTCTGACTTTCATGGCTTGCAAGGCAACACGCCAGCCCCTGCACCAGTTATGACTGTGTCCACGAGTCAGAAGCTGGCTGGAGGTAAGATTAGTGATGTGACACGTGGGGAAGTGACACGCCACCACAAGACTTCCATGGCTTTGCAACACCCTGCCACCACTACACATCAACGGGCAGCACCGGCACTACTGAATGACCTATGGGGGGAGATGCCAACCCCCGCAGTCAGAGGTGAACTCCAGCATCAGTAGCTGCACGATGGGAGCCATTCTACCGGCAGCTCAACATTTTCGTCGTTTATTATCGTCCAGTACGTACACAGCAGCATCACAGCTACCCCCTCTCCTCCTGGGGCATTAGATATGTGCTTGACAAGATGTAAGTATGCCGCACCATGATGCCTGCACACGCTCTTCTGCAGGCACTGGTCCAGGAACCTCTGCAGACCCACCGGATACCCAGTGTTTTAGATGCCCTCGGTGCCCGCCAGAGACATCTACTCAGGTAAGGAATTAGCCATTCCGCACCAACAGGTTGAGGCCTCGCTACCTGCTGCTCTTCAGCCTAGACGCTGCATCGCCCTATCGGACTCCTTAGAGGAGTAGCATTTGATGCCGTCCTCACTCTGTGCTTCACTGGGAGTGCAGCCCGATAGTGCATGCAGCTGCATGGACCACACAATGTACATCGATGTGTGTGATGTAGTATGTGCATGAACGAACTAGGGATCCTTTCACTGCATTCAAAGATCCACTTGCCAAAAGTAACCGGCGAGTAGTTAGTTAAATATGTGTGTGTGGCCACTTAAAATAGAGTCTAATGCATGCCCGAGGAAGTGTTATCTCCTCCTTGCATCCCTAAATTAATTTATATTTTAATGTTGAGTGCTCACCCACGTGGTTCACATCTGTTCACAAAGAGAGAATCTTAAATGCTCTTAATTCTTTATATAATTTGCAAGTGCTTTGGTTTTAAGATGTAGGTAATTAATCTCACGTTGCAACACAATATATGTTCAGACACACTCGCAGTCCTGGCAGCCATATTTCCAAGCTCACTGATCAAATTTCCAGCAGCTCAAATATAAAATTTCACTTCATTTAACATCGTTGTTTGAAAAGTGTTTTTGTAATTTATTTTGATATTTATTGAAGTGTATTTATGTCCTTTGCTTACCTGTCCCGGCATTAAAGTGTAACGTGTATTCTCTTGAGACACTTAGCAATAACCAGAAAATACTTTTCAGAAGCTTAACAGTGCCAATTCATGCAAAATAATCTCCTGATTATTTTCCTGCTTACAGTTGTTCTTGTATGTGAAGTGTTTGCATTTTGGCTTTATTAACATTTGACAGCAGGCTGGTGGGGCAAAAAGAGATTTTAAGGTTTGGAAATGTCTCCCGTAGTTTCTCACCAAAATTTCAACGTTGATTGTGGGAGCCAGACATTGCAGAATGCAACGTCATATCACCGGTGTAGAGTACTCTCATTCCAGGGTTGTGTGCCGACAGCCATGGCAATTTCCTTCCACTGGTGCTCCGCCCATCTTGAATAAAAATAAGTATCTGTACTATTCTTTCTACGCAGTGAGGTCTTGGAGTGACTCACACACCATATTTAGTAACAGGACAATAAGTACACACTGAAATACACTGGAAAAAACACTAGCATTGTACTCTTAATGAATTGCAGGAAAGGTGTGGCCCCGCGCCACTATGGCCTGTAAGCATCCAGAATAAAGATGCAAACACTGCACGTTAATTCGCTGGGTTTTATTAAAATTCCCTCAAGAAAGAATTTACATTGATTTGCCGAACTTTACCCACCGGCAGGGTTACACGGATAAAAAGGCACTCGGCCAATAAGATATTACGGTGTAGAATTAAGCCTCCTCTGGCAATGTTAGTTCACAGGCAGGGAGGAGCGGAGAAGTCTTGAGTGGTTAAACAAACGAAGTTCTGGTAAAACTAAAGTCTATCGCAGTGATAGCGATTAGGTAAAACAAATGTCGATGTGCTGCTCAAGCACATGAAACGTGACCCCATCGGTATGCACATTCGACTCCTCAAGGCACGGTATAATGACAAAACTTTCCGCCATGGCGCGCTGGCCAGGTTGGCAGGCAAGCGGCCACACAGACTACTTTCTTACACACACATGCCCTGCAGAAATATTTCCACGCTGCTTAATGACACATAACTTTAACATCAAAAAATCCACAAGACACAATAACCCTTTACTGAATATAAAACACTGGATGAGATGGGGATGGAACACGTGAAGAATGTAAAGTAAAGAAACATAAGAATTAATACACTGAGGCCCGCAGGGGCACTTAAAACACATGAGGGCTGTTTGTATACGTGTTGCATGATGTGGAGTCTTTGAGCGTTTCTTAGTTAATGAGCAATTAACTCCACCTTGATTTCACAAGATACACTTGTAAAATATGTTAAAGTGGGCGCACGTGGTTGTGATGCACCTTGCACTGCTCTGCACTTTAGTTCACGTCACCACTAAACACTGCACTCGGAAAATGGCGGATTCCTGCAACTGATGCGGTGCACTACTGCACTGGTACGTACGAATGTCCAGTAGAGTGCTGCTACCTGCGGCAGTCGGCGGGGACAGCGGGTAAACGGCCTTGGGGAAAACAACTCACGTCAAACACACTCCCTGCCTCCTCGAGACAGTTTGCAGCCCACCAGTCACTCACAGCAGGAGCACTTCCTTTGCTCCCTGTGGCAAGCACATAGCACATAGGCTTCCCTACGTGCTGGCAGTCTGCTGATCTTCTGATGCAGGTGAATGCGCACTCAACAGTACGCTGTGGCAACACCACACACATGCATTCCTGCGGTGGCTGTCTTCTTGTCCTAGACCGCCGAAGAAGTAGCGAGCCAGCCGACCATCTACTCCCGCTGTCCTCTTCACTGCTTACCTCGTCTTGCTACTGCCTGTACCGGTAGCCATAATTCCTGCAGACCAGTCCAGTTCCCATGCCTCGAGATCCTGTTCACGTACCATGTTGGTAGCGAGCTTTTCCATGGAGGGAGCCAGCTCCTCCCCTTCTGCATCTCCTGGTGGCAGTATCAGGGATTCCTCCAGTCTTCTAGCCTGCACGATCATGTCGGATGACACCGGACCCCTTTCGCCTCGAGTACTGCACCACCTCTTACAAGGACTTCATCAGGGGCTTGTCAGTGCCTACGACATCATACGACGCCTGGTCGTCCGCTCCTTCCTGCTGTTCTCCTGCTCATTATGTACATCAGGAGCTATATCTCCAACTCCTCTTGACACATCGTCGTCCGTTGTGGACATGACGACCTGGTTCCGTGTGGTGCCGACGTGACTCAGACTTCTTGTGAACTCTGTGGTGTTCTGTATCTGATGGCCTTGCCTCCTCCTAAGGTCCAGGACCACTTTCTTCCTCACTCGCTGCTTGCAGTTGCTTGTATGGAGTCTAGCCATCCTGGCCTGTTTCCTCTTCCTGCCTGGCTCTCATGTTAGCATCTTCAGCGGCTGCTCGGATGACATCTCGACGTATGCAAACCATTTTCCTCCCTACCCGAATTAAGTACATTGTCCGACCAATTGCTTGCATTATTCGGTGTGGGCCTGTCCACTACAGCGCCAATCCTGAGAAGTTTTTTTTTTGGTGGCTGACTATGGGTGAGCCTTAACGGAAACTTGCCCCAGAGTTTGTGCGGCTGGCCGTCTGTTACTGTGTGGCAGCCACCTCGTTACATACCGCCCCTGATGTTCGCTGTATCGATTCCTGCGCCTCTCCTCTTGTGCGCCATTGTGTTGGTTGCGCTGCTATCTTTGGCACGTGGGCAGTTCAGTTCACTGGATAACGGGATCTCTCTTCCCAACAGGATCTGTGCGGGAGGCCTTCCCGTTGCGACATTCACCCTGCATCGCAGCGTGAAGAGTGCGGCAGGCAGGTGTTTGGCCCAGCTGGTATGCTGCTCACCCACACGGAGCCAGAGTTGCGCCTCTTTGTGGGGTTCGAGCGGGGATGATAAATAGCAACCTGTAAATGCTGCACACCTCATGCCGTGCATAGCTCTCGCCAACGCTTTCCGGTAAATTGAGCACCGTAGTCGGTCAGGAGTTCCCTAGGATAACCCCAGTGTGCAAGAAATTTGTTTATCAAGATCTTTGATATCTGTCCTGTCAGTGAACTATTGATTGGGTACGCTTCCACCCATCTTGAGAAACTGTCTGTGACCACCAAAATGAAGAGTTTACACCCAACTGACTTGGAGCCTGGCAAAAAAAAAAAAAAAAGAAAAAAAAAATGTACTAAAACATTTTTACAGTTTGCTCTGCTCCTGGGTGTCCTGCCGTGTCACTTGAATACGCATGTTTAAAAACCTGCTCTCGGCATGCTGCAGGCGCATACTGAAACATTGAGGAATTGAAAGGTCTAGTCCCTATATACCACTGGTGTGGAATTTAACAGAAATACTTTGGTATGCCAAAAGACTGGTAAATATGAAAATATTGGTTAACTTCGCATGACTTATGCAGGATTACTTAGAAATTCTACATCATTTTAGAATTACACTTTACATACAAAGAATTTGTAACTGCCGCAGAAAGGTGAAATCAAGTAACACATAAAACTGCATACATAGTGGAAAGCATAGTTTAGTTTACATCGAAGTAGGAAAAGTTATTAATTGCACACTATTATTTTCAAAATCTTGGCCCTGTCATGTCAGTGTTTACTTACCATCATTTTTAAGTTCACAAATTTTCCTAGTATTAAGGTGCTGAAGAGGTATTGGCCAATATTTTAGGTCCGCCTATTTTCAGGATAACAAGATACTGATATGAGACAAATTGTGAAACTCAAAAATTAGCCAACAAATCTTATTTAAATTATAGTATTAAATAAGAAAGGCATCTTTATTTCAAGGAAATCACTTATACTACTTAAAACAGGTGCACAGGAATAAAGGTTTATTTTTTCCACACTGTTATTATATCAAAGGTATATGGTTAAATAAGAAACCAAAGAATACAATGTTACCCTGACTGGACACAAAAATTCTTTCTACTGTTACCCAAACACAGTGAACACAAATTTCAATGCTTTCATTTATGTTATAAACTTACACAATGAACTGACATTAGAATTAAATCATGACCTTGAATAGAAGGAGGGGAGGTACTCATACATAAAGCTCTGTAGAAACAACAAACGAAACTGAAACAAACTTAAGTAATTTACAACAAAAAGTGAATTTTAATTCCCGCTCTGCTGTTGCCACTGCACAGACTGTCAGAGTTGAGCTAGAACACTGGGTTACACACGTAAAACATGGATGGTGAGTGGATGGAGATCTATCGCCTGCTCTTGGTCTTCTTCTTGGTGCCGCCAGAAGGCTGGGCCTGACCTTGGTCTGCACCACCCTGCTTGCCCATCCTGCTCTTCAGTTTAGGGATCATCTGCCCCAGGTAAAGCATCACTGAGTCCCCTGCAACATAGCCACAGCTATTCTGTGCGTAGAGGGGAGAATTTTGGGCAGCTCTTGACAAGGTCTTGAGAGCAGATGAAGGTGAAACGAGTCGGAAATAGAGCAGTGCAAGAATGCAAGGGCAGGGAAAACAGGAGATCCTAGAGAAACCCTGCTCGCCAGCATCATAATCTGGCACAATTTCCACATGCAAAAATCCAGTAGCAACCCCACTGGGAATGGTTCACCTATGTGGAGGTGAACACTCTAGCCGCTGCTACACTGCAGCCCTCGGTGAGACGTGGTGATAGGTAGAGACAAGATTATATGATGATAAGCAATAAAACTGAAATGTCAAAATGCATGTTAGTAAACTGCATTACATAAATTAAAGACTTGAAAATGAAAGTAAATTATATTAAGTACTTCATTTTTTAGTAAAACTTAAATTATTCTTTTAAACAAACAATATTTTGAATATTACTGCTTAAAATAAGTCCCTAGTATTGGGCACAGCGGTTCTCAGTTAGGCTGCCTTTAGTTGTCATATGGGTCTCATCTAAACAATTGTGGGAAAAAAAAAAAAAAAAAAAAAAAAAAAAAAAAAAAAAAAAAAAAAAGAGGTACGTAGCAGATCTAACTCAAAGTGGATGCCGCCTTTATTGATATCAAAGGGTAAAATTGATTGAAAGGGTTAATTACATTTAAAGGGTTATTTGTGTTTGGTGCAAGAGTGTACTAAGGGGAATTTCCTTTTCCCTTTCCTTTTGCAGGGAGCAGCTCTGGTAGATTTCCTCCCTCTTAGCGCTGACACTCAACTGAGGTGTGACATGTTGGGGACAGGGTGTGTGTGTGTGTGTCTGTATGTATATGTGTGTGTGTGTGTGTGTGTATATATATATATATATATATATATATATATATATATATATATATATATATATATATATATATATATATATATATATATATATATATATATAGAGAGAGAGAGAGAGAGTTTCGTGCAAGAGTGGCATAAGTGTAAATTTTGTGTCTCGTAGACGGTGTTGGGAGAAAGGTGATTTATTGGTAATAGTAAATAAACAGAAAGAGAACACGTTACATATAGCTAACACACAAGAGAAAAAATAATTTCAGAGTGTTTAAACAAACTCTAACTATGAATAAATTACACGAAGGACTCATCAAATCGCAAATGATCACTACATGAATAACATCTGGTGCTTACAAGTGGTAAACAATAACAATTACGTGACTCTCCACGTGTCTTAAAATTAATGAATTAACGAAGCAAAAAAAACCCTTATAAATTAAACACAGTAATTGATCTGTTGTAAAGTGACTTCCCCAAGCAGTGCAGCAACTCTAAAGATGGGGTGAAGTCGAAATGTAGAATGCACATGGCAGATGCACAGGAATGCGGCATGCATCAACGGAAACAAAGAAGGGTTGGAGGAATGTATAGATCGGCAACATATGGACCGGAAAAAGGTGAGAAGAGGAAAAAAATATACACGTAGAAGTTCTGTTTTCAGCGAGACAGGATGCTAGCTTTGTGGGTGCACATAACTGTTGTAGATAGAGGGGGGAAAGGGTCCACAAACTACACTTAACATTGACACGAAAACTGAACACAGGAACATAGTTTCTGGGCGCGGTTCAGATTACAATACTGATTATCTTTTTAAGGACACAAAGTGAAATGCTGCAAGCAGCGTGTAGGTACTTAATTAAACCCCAATAATGCATCATCACAGTTAAGAGTGACGTCACCCTCATTATCCCGCTTGGGACGTAGCCCACTCATGCTCCGCTTTTGCACCAGCCCCACATTTTGTGCATGTCGAGTACAGGACACTGCATACGTTCGTGCAGAAACGGGTCCTCTGAACAGGGTCACGACTCATTTGACCTGTGGTACCAAGAGTAAATTCAGCCCGGTGTGTTTATAGTGCTAATTTAATCTGTGCCCCTGAAAGCAAGTCTAATTTATAAAAGGGAAAGTGTTATCTCCCTCTTGCTCTCCTTAAGTGAGGAGATATTAGCCTGAGAGTGTAAAGCCACATGGGTTATGTTTTGATACTAAACACGAACATGAGATGCTCATAATTATTAATATATTTTTCTAGTGTATATGTTATGTTTCATTTGTTTAAAGAGGGCGTATTTCATTTTCTCAAAATGTGTTAAAATTTAATGAAAAAAATACTATATTTACCTGAAAGGAAGACAAGGTTTTCTGACAGAAAAGGAATAGAAAAAATAAGGGGTCATCTTCAATTCAAAACTTAGGACCACAAATACCATAAATGTGTGACACTGCTAGTTCATCATTTAAGTTCGTGTTACATGCACAACATTACTCTGGGCTTCCCTTACTAATTTTTTACTCAAGAAACAGTTAATCCTCCAAAATTGGCATGCCATGAGAAAGAGGACTTTGGCAAATGCTTTTCATGCTTAAATACAGTGTGTCATATGGTTGGACGTATTTTTATAGTGCTGAGACTACCTGTCAACTGTGACAAGGGCCCCTTTAACTGATGTTACCCAGACACATAAAACACTTGAGTAGTAGGGGCGGACAGGTTCTAATTCACTAGACATGTTGATGGGGATGGTCTAAATATAGATTTTGTGGATTAATGGCTAATCCTAATATGATTAATTTAAAAATGGCGCAAAGACGAAGCAAAACGGCTCAAGTTACGAATATAACACCAACAAAAGTTTTACAGTGTAAGAAAGATGCTGCTACCATCCAAACAGGTTAGACACACCTATTTCATTGTGATCAGCTTTCCTTTAAAAGTAAATAAAATATATCATATTATTCATACAATAGCATTTATTCTTGAAGTGTTTGTCATAAATTCATGCAAAAACACCTTTAAACCAAATAATTTTTTCAGCACTTCACAGGGGTAGTCTTGAATTCAGGGTTGTCTTCCTTTCAGGTAAATACAGTACTAGCAGTTCCGGCATCCGCCATGCCGCGTGCCCAAAATTAAATTCCTTTCACTTCATAATAAATTATTTCATAATTGAAGAGCTTCTTTTTAAGTGTCAGTGCATATGTTACCGTATTCACCCGAATATAAGACTATATTTTGTTCCAAATTCCACTTTCAAAAATTAAAGGGTCGTCTTATTTTTGCATCACAAAAGAAATTAGGATTAATATTTACGCATTGGTAATAGAGACATGAAAATTTCGTGATCACGATAAAGCGAAAAATAAAACTAACTTTTATCTAAAACACGAAATAACACAATTTTTCGTATTTGGAGCTACAATTCACGAAATTGACAAAACTAAGTATTATTATCACAAATTCGTATTTTTCGTAAACCATAAACCTGCTTGTTGGACTGATTTGATGTACTATTGTGGATTTAGAAGCAAAAACGGAAGTCAATCAGTTGTTTTCGTGGATAATTATTCACAGTACATGCGAACAGTTATGTTTACTTTTCGCCACGTCTGTTTATGCCATAGGTGTAACGAGTGCAGGTGACGAGTAACTTTGTAAACAATTCAATGCACAGCACTGTGAAATTTATTTGGCTACAACAAAGACAAGTAACTTTGTGAAATGTTGACGTCTACTGCTCTCATCATGTTATCTATGGCGGGCAAGCCAAACTCATACATTCTAATATTTGGCGCGGTACGTTTTGTTTACAAAAATGCGTAGTTACATTTTGGCTAGATTTCTCCTTTCTTCATAAGCAAAAATTGAAAATAAAAAAGAGGTTGTGTGCCGTTATTAACGTATACTATATTATTAAAATGAATTATGTTTTTTATCTTGTCTTGTAGCTAAATGTGTTATTATCTCAATGTCTCGTGATTTATAATGGTTTGAAATGCCTAAAAACGCAGTAAGTGCAAGACAGCGGGCAGAAGAATTTCGTAGTGACTGTCTTTATGCTTCAGACACATCATATGAGTGATGAGATACTGTTTTAAAACATGTCAAAAGTGAAAAACATGTTCTGAATAAACAAAAGTTTGTCCCCGGGCCACCCGAAAAAAGAATTCAGACTTCTATTGTTGGAAGTTTTAACAGTGCAAAGCGGAAAAAGGCTGATATTGAAGACATGGCCTAAGAACAACCGAGGCTTTTGCAAAAGCAAATAGACATGGCCTGTCAGTCAGTATTTGTGGCAAAGAGCAAATGTAGGGGGTAGTCTTATATTCGCGGTTGTCTTATATTTGGGTGAATACGGTAAATGTCTTGTCAAGTATTATGATTAATTCTTAAAGGCTTTGCCAGCCCATTCCGGGTTGTTTGATTTATTATTATTCTCCATCACGAAGTGCGAAAATGAACTGTGAGCAAGTATTGCACGTCAAAATTAGTGCACGAATTCCTCCAGAGCAAATTGGACCTTTTTCAGTGCTTTTGTACATAACTTGTATCAGATATGTAATCACTGGTGCAGACTCCATGGGGCTAGGGGGAGCGCAAACACCCCCCCCCCCCCAATGTTTTGTTTATGGGGCAAAGCAGCCCCAATATTTTTGGCTATGAGCAGAGCCCAACCAATATTTTCAATTACTAAAAATACTAATTAGTCAAAATAAATGAAAATATCTTATTAACTAAGCTGTCGAATGTTCGCCCAAATCAATGTCAAGCACGCGAATGCATACCCACTGTTGTCTATGGTTATGGAGTACATGCAGTCGAGTGGAGTGTTTGCTGTATCGTTACTTTTTGACTCCCCACCAATGCATCGGCACAATTTGCAGCCGCGGCCTTACGTAGCGTCTGCTGTGTGGTTAATCTTTGATCCACTAACTTCCAATGAGCTACAAAATCGCAGCTAGCAAGACGTGATTCATTTGCTACTTGCATCAAGTATTCAGTAATGAGTTGTTATTAGCACTGCGCAAGTAGTGTTTAACATAAGTGAAAAGAGTTTTAAATATCTGCTTTAAACTTAGTTAAATAGTATATTAATATATTTGTTTTTCAAATGGTATTAATAGTGATGAAGGGTGTTAGATAAGCATATAATACTGTTATCCATTACCATTGCTGAGACAGACAACAAAACAGCTCGGAATGGATAAATTTGTTTACAAAAAGCTACGAGTTGAATTCACCGAGAACTTGACATCATTGCCAGATGCAGATGCCTCTTCTCATATTCCTTCACTAGCTCTATCAGCAAGTTCAGCTTCGGCATCATCAGTGTCACAGACCTCTGTTGCGAGCTGCAACAAGTTACCTGGTAAGAGTAAAGGTAGAACTTTTCAGAAATTATGGATGATATCATTTAGCTGAGTGGAATGGGATGATTCTAGCGATATGGTGTTTTGTAAAACTTCCAAAGAAGCAGAGGCGAATGGCTTTCTGAAATTTAGCACTAAGAAGAATGATACTTTTATTTCCGTGGATTTTTCTAACTGGAAAAAAGCGCTCAAAAAATTTAGGTCACACGAGAAAACAGAAACCCATAAAGAAGATTTAATGAAGTTAGCATCTTCCTCCAAACAAAGAGTTGCAATACAATTAAATGATCAGTTAAATAAAGATATGGAGAATGCTCACTCAGCTATAATGGAAATTTTCACAATCTTGAGATTCCTTTGTCTGCAAGGATTATTTATCCGGGGCAATGAAGACATAAGTTCAAATTTCATTCAGTTGCTAGAACTGCGAAAAGAAGATGTGGCTGACTTAAAAGAATGGATGGGACGGGCAAGTTACAAGTGGTTACCGCACAACATTCAAATCGAGATTGATACCTTGGGAAAATTGTTTTTGCGCTCAGTAGTATGTGAAATAAGAGGGAACACTTCGCCATTATGGTTGATGACACTCGTGACATCTCAATACATGAACAAGTGACCTTCTGCATTCGAAGTGTCGAAAATTTAACTATAAGTAAGGACTTTGTGGGACTGTATGTAACTCCAAACACAGAGAGAAAACCACTTTTTGGTATCATAAAGGACATTCTTGCACGTTTGGACCTAAACATAGAGAATCTGCAGGGACAATGTTATGATTGCGCCTCTGCTATGAGCAGAAAATTTAAAGGGCTGCAGAAGTTTGTTGCAGATTTGCAGCCGAAGGCCATTTATTTATGCGTATTGAGCTGTACATAGCTTGAACTTAGCAGTTCAAGACTGCCTGCATCACCTGCCCTGTATGAGAGACATTATGAATTTAACTAAAGACTTTATAAACACAGTAAAGGAATCCCCGAAAAGAGTACTACTCTTCAAAAATATCAGAGAAGATAAAAAATTGGTCTTCATCCACTCTGCCCTACTCGGTGGACATTGCTAAACAGAAGAGAGTAGCCATAACCTCAATTCGTGATATACAGGAATTTTTAAAGGAAGATAGTACTGTTCGAGACCTCTTGTCTGAAGTCAACAAATGCATTATAAACTCCTCCGCACTGTTCCAGTGACAACAGATGCTACTGAAAGGTCATTCAGCGCTCTTCGCCGCCTGAAGACATAACTGCAGTCTTCAATGGGGCAAAAGAGACTAAATAACATAGCACTACTTAACGCACATCAGGCTGTGCTGGACAACTTGGATTTAAGACCACTTGTAAATGAGTTCATCAAAAAGCAATACAGTGCATAGAACATTTGCCTTGTTCTGAAGTAATTCTGAGAGACTTAAACTGAGTGAGGTATTCATATTTCCTTTGTTTGTTTAAGTGTATTACATTTAATAACTTTTCGTATTTAAAATTCTAATTCTGTTTTTTAATACAACTGTGATGTACTGTATTAGTATGTAATGTTTCAACTGTTTTAAATTTCTCTTACATTCTAAAAGAGCATTATAGTTTTAATGCTTCCACCAACTCAGTGCTCAAACTACGCTATGTGTTATAATTATGTGTGTTTTTTTTTTTTTTTTTTTAGAAAACAGTTTCACGTGCGTCAAATCAATGTTGTACGAAAAGAATACACTTCAGACATGTACAGATCAGTACTTTGATGTCGCGTGAATTAAAAGCATCAATTTGGAGACTGCAAACATAGCGAAAAATTGTGCTTTGGACTGCTGTGTATCAGTATGAATGTGTACGTATATAAAATCACCAGACTATAATGTTCCACACCCTCAAAATTTTTCTACAAAATTAAGCCCCCCCCCCCAAATTTCACAAGTAGGCATCAATGTATGTAATTATGCTAAATTCGCTCATGGTGTTGGTGGGAGGACTCGGTGAGGAAGCCGGATGTCTTAGCCACCATCTTCAGTCTTGAGCAGCGGGCCAATGATGATACATGTTTCGCATCTTGGGAGCCATCACCTATTTTTGTCTTTATCACATAGCTGCAATAATAAATTTTAGTGTACCAGAACCTCGTGATAGGTTTTGCTGCTCCCGTACATATCCTCCTCTCCGTCAGACTCACGGCCCCGGAGAGTTTACAACCTTTAAAGTTTACCATGTGCTTAACAGTACTTATACGGCTTTGGACGATGGCTGGTCTAATGCCATGCTCACTTAAGGCTAGCTTAACTTTATTGTGCGCGTGTACTACTCCCCTGATCAATATCGCCATTCGTGATCCTAGTGTCTGTGTTTATTTGTATGAACCTTTGGGACCTGGCCTACTCCAGGAAATCACGTGCTTTAAGTGTACGACTGTGTAATCTGAACTTTTTTTCTTAATTATTTCTGCTTGGAGATGAACTGCGAGGGGTCCGCCCCGTGATTGTCAACTTGTTACTGCTCTGAGAATTCGAATCTACTGTCCCACCCATGACTAAATGAGCTGAAGCCCTTCAGCCATTAATAACTTATTTCATAATTTGCGTTAAATTTCTAGTCATGAACCAGGGTTTCTCTCAAATCCGGCTAACCGCGCCCCTCGCTAGCAACTGAACCATGCCATGAGAAATATTTACTTGCAAGTTATGTTATAATTATTTTAGATAAACATTTTGTCACAGACTTTATATACCAATAAAAAATAGTCACAGCTACTGGAAACAATATGTGGTACTGAATTAGATGTATTTAACTGCACTCAAAACTTGAAAGAAAAAAATTAATACAACTTTAGTGAAAACGGTTAAAAATAATTATAACACATCCTAACACACAATATCTAGAAAAGCTTTTCTTCACAAACAACACGATAGAAACAACGAACTTCCAGCATTCATCATTACACCTTTATTGTCCACATATTGCATAAGCAAGCACTGCTGTAAAGCAGTTGGAACAGGGACATGGATAAGACAAAAAAAAAAAAGACGGAGGCATTAGCAGTGTAGGCTACGTAGGAGGTTTGGAGGGGCAAATTGAAGGGGACGCTGAGAGAGAAAGAGAGAAGGGAGAGGTGTGATTATGTAAGAGTGAGAGATGAGATAACAGACTGTTCCACTACACCTCTATCTAAACATCTCTGGACAGTTTACTACTACCACTCCGCCTTCCATTTTTTTTCGGGCATAGCACACACACCAGAAATTCTTTCCTTTATTTTTGGGGGGGGGGGGGGGGGAAGGGTGCACTAGATACGAGTACATACCTGTTTAGATGGTCATAAAGTTAATAAACTCAAATGAAAATAACATATCATGAAAGTAATTTTAAATACAAAACCAAAACCATAAAACATTTGCATGTAAACAAACCGAATAGATTAACTTTTGTAAACAAACTGTAGTACTACTACAGTCCCAACCAGATTTTTCAGTGTTAATGTATATCTGTTATTCAGTGTTTAATGGCGTGTGGAGAGTACCTCTACATTCAGCTCCATGTAAGTATTTGGAATTACACAAGTCCCTTACAATTTGAAAGTGACCATGTTAGGTGCATAAGTCGCCTACCATTCAAAACAGCTTGAAAACTCTCTAGAAATAGAAACAGAGGACCAGGGGAGTAATAGTCACCTGGATGGTCGACCAAAACGACACTCAAGAACTTCTGAAGCAGCGAGTAAGCAAACACTTCAAGCCATCTTCGAACCAGGATTGGTTATTTGTCCTGTTATAAACGTGCATGAGACATGCACCTGCTATGTCATATCATTTCTTGCCCTCAACCCCATCACGTCAACTTCTCTCTACTGGAATAATTATACTTATTAATGGTAAAAATGGCAATATGATTGAAAACAGTTTTTACCTTGACAAAAATGGAACCAGATAGATAAGACTTTTGTCAGTAACTTCACCATAAAATGCAATATGCCACATGTCAGGATACCACAGTTAGATGTGCTACTAAAGTCCAAAGTGGCAAGCATTAAAAAAATCTGTTTTTACACGTACATAATTTAAGATAGGAAAGCCATATACAGCTTGCATATCCCAGAATTCCCTGCCATTTCACAACTTTCTTCAAAACTACCAGACTTCTCCCTGATTTTCCCGATTGCTTTTTTATTCCCCATGTGCCTGTTTTCCTGATGAGTGGCAAACACGTGAATACGAGACATAAAGACCAAATAGAAGGAACTATACAAGACTTTCAAAATTTGAGCGATAAAAACAACCAGAAACCACCACCAAGGGTCAAGCACATGAACATTAAGTAGTTGTGACCTAGTGACCAAATGGGCACTGCAGGTTCAAACTTAACTTACGAGTGGGGAAGTCTGGGTTGACCAGAGTGCCATCGTCATTCTTCAGCTGCACGCGGATGCGGCCTCGATACAGCATCTCCTTGCTGCGCTCACGGCAGTATAGCTTGTTCTCGACACCCACCTTCATGGCAGCTGCCAGCAGCACATCCCGGATCTCCTGGTGGGTCGGGTTCTCCACTGCCTGCAAGACAAACATTGCAAACCACACACACTTGAGCAGAACATCAACTAACAGTGTACAGTCTCAACAGCTAAGTAAAAACAAAAGAAAATACAGAATTTACAATCTTCAATTGATTTCCATGAACCAAAAAGGGAAATAACAATGCAAAGCCACATTTTTATTCAGGCCTATGTGGCCTGCCTGCTCATAGCATGCCAGGAACATGAAAATTTAAAAAAAATTCTTTATTGTACAATAAACTGTGGGTTCTAGAAATGGATTAATATTACATATGTATATATTGTCTGTTAACAGATTATATTCTAAGGAGTATTTTTTTATTTGGGGGGGGGGGGGGGGGGGGGGGAAGAGTAGGAAAACTTTTCTTTTCATAATTGTGCGCATAAAAATTACAATACACAACACTTTAGCTAGTACAAGGAAAAGACAGTAAAGTGTTTTTATTATAAGTCTAGTCATGCAAATGACATACATTCATGATATTTTTCTCTCTGAAATCTGAATGGTAAAACCTTTGAAAAATCACCCATTTTTGATATTTTTTGTAGTTTCATAAAATACATAAATCCTATACCACAAGTGTTTTTTTACTTTGTAAACATTAACGTATTTTCTTTTTTCTGCTTACATAAAATTCTTGTTTATGTTTTGCTTATTTTGTAGATATTACCAATAAAACAACTATGTTTGTGGGTAATTGTTAATACAAAGAATTTTTTAAGTAGAATTTGATTAAAATTAGTTTTAATGTCAACATTTTTTACCACAATGTTTAGATTTTCAGAAATGCGCTATATGAAACACATTCTATTGTTATGTACACAAATATTTATTCATCAACGTTTGTCCAGCACACAAATAGGGTGTGTGTTTTTCTAATTTGTATATTTTGTTGACATGCGAATTAATGTGTAGAATGAAGCCTCCTTGATAAATAAGAGAAAGTCTATACTGTATTATCTACATCACTAAATATTTGTAACATAAAAAACACACCAAAAAACTTATATGAAGAAAATGCTCTAGTTGATTTAATGACATGCTAATACTGTATATTATTTTCACTGACAACACTCGAATATTAATACATACTATAATTTTGACAGTCGTTTGTTACCTTCACTTACCTTGTCTTTTGGTATCCTCCTGCCCTCAGACAGGGACTTCTTGCTGTTGATGTAAGCTGGGTAGATGCATATCCACCTGCAGGTCAATATGTCAGATGCAAGTGACACAAGTTACAGTGTTTTCAGCAACACATTGATACAACACACCAGTACTAGATGCTCTTCTTGAAGGTTAATAACATCACAGAGTTTCTTTTTATTGGATAAATACACAATGGCAAACATACCCTGATCCAAAACCTAAACTCGGTAAAGAATATTTATCTACTTAATAATGCTTGATCCTTTTTATCATCACAAAAACAGTTTGTGTGATAAATTATGTAGATGCCAACTTGTTTATGTACAGTTACTGAACTGGCAACTAAATAAACAATAAGTTTGTTTTGCTGTGTATGCCTATATTTTAATAACTTGAACAATCACATTAACATACACATAGTACCTATGTTTGTAATGGATCAGTTATCGCGCGCACGTGCATGTGTGTGTATATATACCCTTGTGGAGTAGACTACCAAGATGAATTTTATTAAAGGTGATTGGGTGCAGGGGGTATAGTACTTGGATACTCAATGGTTTTGTATTTAAAAGTCCTTTTAAGAGCTTGCCAGAACAACTTACTTTGGAATGAATATATATATATATATATATATATATATATATATATATATATATATATATATATATATATATATATATATATATATATATATATATATATATATATATATATATATATATATAAGGATCTCATACACATGCTGTCTTGGGGTGATATTTTGATCTTCAAAGAGAGGGTACACAGGCAAAAGAAGTCAACATGCATTCCATAGTGACATTACTGGACCAACACAGTGGAGTTGTTCTTGATATGTTCTAGCAAAGGCAATCTACGCTCAAGCCTAAATATCCTGCATTTCTATTTAGATTTTTTACTACAGATGGCAGCCCTAGCACGACCAAATTTTCTAAAAATAATAATTTTAAAAACTGCAAATGAATTTTAAAAGTTAAAACTAGAGTTGTTCCGATATTGATACCCTGATACCATTCATTGCCCTTCACACTGAATTTTAGAAAACGTGTTACCGTTAATAATACATCAAAAAAACATTTTTCCTAGACTCGTTTAAATAAAGGAAATAACGTCTTAAAATTCAGTATATGATTTATTGTAATCCAACACAAAATGAAAGCTGACCTAAAACATTGAAACCCTCTGAAATTGAAAATAATATGACACCAAATAATGCAAGTAAAATTTTAAATGTCCCGCGCATACTATCAGCTAAAAGTACAAGGAGAAGTTATAGATTGGGCAATGTCATGGCTTTGTGGGTGGAATTGGGGGGGGGGGATACCTCCCCTCTCCCTGCTGCTACTTGTTGGCGACACCTTGCATGCGCAGCAAATGTCTGTCTTTTAAAATAATTAATCATATTTTACTGTAAAAAAAACTTGTAATTTTGAGACAAGAAAGGTGATTATAATTGATTTCTTCACTATCTTTAACAATTGATTATTCAAAACCATGTCTTCTGATTTTCCTTGTCGTGAGTTACACTGCACTCAGCTCGGTGTTTACCTACCATTATTAGATGGCACAAGATGTTGAATAGGCACTTAAATATTATCAGTTTATTCAAAGACGAGTGTCAAATTAAATAAATTAATATAAATCCTCCGATTTCCCCGCAAGAAGTTACTGAAAATGAACTTGTCACTTATAATACAAGTTGCTAGATGCTCAAACAATTTTTGCTGACAAGCAATACAGTAAATGTTTTTGGGTATTTAATTTTATTCACGAAGATGGTAGTTAAATAAATATAGTTTTAAAGCCATGTTAATATTATGCCAGATGCAATGAAACACCAACCTTATGGGATAAAATGACCTTTAATCACAAAAGAAAACATCTTTCCAAATAAGAATTCCTCATTAAAATGTTTTGTGTAACATTTTCAAGCGAAACCATTTGCTTTGAAATACGATGATAAGTGTAACTATTTTGAGTGAAGCATAATCTTCATAAAATTACGTTCGCCACACATTTGCTCTAGGCCGGCCGTCGGCATCAGTGTGAACTTCAGTCCAGTGTTGCCTAAATGGAACGAGACGATTTCGCTACACAACTACATATTTTTTTACTTTACAAATTCAGCGCAAAATGTGACTGGTCTAAGTACGAGGCCTGTATAGTCAGAAATACAGTAAATCTAGAAAAACATCAAATCGTGTGAACAAACATGACTACCAAGTCTCCAAAATACGAAGTATCCAAGTCCAGTAAACTGAAAAAAAATAAGCCAAACACCACACACGCACACTGACATTGCAACCCCGATGCCGATGTCCAAAAATCCAAACCATCATCAACGGTGGCTGCAGAAGAACTACTACACAACTATTATGGCGAGGAAAAAACTTACCTGTATGGTAACAGGTGATAAAATCGGAAGATTGAAGATGTCAGATGTTCATTGCATAACAAAGATGAATTCTGAACATTCCACTGTTTTAAGCGCGGTGGTGGTGGTGGTGGCAATAGCCAGTAGTTAGTGGTAGGTGTTGAACTACGTGGTCGTCGCACAAAAACAAATGGTTACACAATTAGAAACATATTAAAACACTAGCTAATTAAAAATAATGTTTAAGCTTTTAACAGAAAATCTCCCTCTGCTCCGATTAGTTTTAAACCACCAATAGCTTGTTTTTTGGGATACCAACAGCATGCCAGAAAGTCACTATGTTTTCTGTGTTCATCACTTTTCGCCACTTTATCTCCCCAAGGTTGAAATTTTGTTATGCGTAGTGAAATTCCGCTGTGGTTGGCAACACTACTTCAGTGTGAAGGCAAGGCAAGCGAAGCGGGCTTGTCCGAGAGAGAGAGAACGTGCTTTATCTTTGTTAGACAGCAACTTCCCCTCTCGGTAGCGTGTATTGTGAGGAAGGAAGGGACATAGCTGAGAGAGACAGAAAGAGAATGAGGGATGTGGGGGGGGGGGGGGGAGAGAGGATGCTAGGTTGCCAAGCTTGTTGGTATGGGTAACGAAAGCAAGCATACAGGTCAGGGATCACCATTTACTACGAGGAGGGGCAGTAAATTAAAAAAAAATTGAGTATAGGGAAAGTAGTAAGCCAGACTCGTATGACGCCGGACAACAGTTATAAACGGTGGCGCGCGTGACGTATTTCACATCCAGTTACTAGCTGTTTGCATAAACAACAAGTTTAAAAACTATAGTTGCGGGAAATTTTGCGTGACAGGACCCAAAATATACTTTGATCAGTGCAACATGTGATGAACGATAAAAGGTTATGTTAAAATTATTTAAATAGGAATTTCGCCGGGACGACAAAAAAATTGTTGGTGGATACAATTTATTTTTTATTATTTTTCTTTTTTTGTAATGTGCAGCATATACACACCGAAATACTGTAATTTTTGTGTCTAAAGAAAGTAATAACCTGACTTCATTGTCTACAACTGATACTAATCTATCGGCCTGATACCATACCCGATACAGATACATTGGGAAAATGTGAAGTATCTGCAGATACCGATACTTAGTATCGGTACCGGAACAACTCTAGTTAAGACGCATTTAAATGTGTTAAAACTTACAATTATTGGTAATAACATCTGATATTTAAATGCCCACACACTATATTTTCTTACAAATTTTTTTTACAGTTTTAATTCTTTTGGCGAAGTTCAATAATGAATTTGATTATTGGTAAAATGAACACAGATCTCCAGTCAGTTTCTGAACCTGGTAAGTACTCCAAAAATAAAGTGACATTTACAAATGAGTACTAATTAGAGAGGTACTGATAGATTAAACCTTTAGCATTGCTGTAGTGGGATACAAGCAGCAGCTCACAGGGCTTCAATAATAACCAGATTCTTCCCATCCCTCACACACTGTCATGCACAAAAAGAGTTTAACCCTAATGAAAGTTTGACAATTTCCCATTGACTTTTTGCTGAATGTATTATATTAGGGATTTTCACCACATGTAACGTAATTGCCTTTGAATTAATTTTTGTGTTTTGTGACTTTCGTATGGCATCCACAACTATTTCGGAAACAATCTAGTCATAACCAATCTTCGTAGGCATTTATAACTAGTATTTGATTAGGTCCTATTTGAATCACAAGTCAATGTAATCGTCAGAAAGCCCACAAGGGAAATTAGCAAATTATTGTAACAAAAAAACTGCCTTAGTGTGTACACTTGGGCATTTGGAAAAAAAAAAAAAAAAAAAAAAAAAAAAAAAAAAAAAAAAACCCACTTAGGAAACATGAAAATGAAACTAAAATC
Organism: Dryococelus australis; assembly: GCA_029891345.1. Classification (NCBI taxonomy): domain Eukaryota; kingdom Metazoa; phylum Arthropoda; class Insecta; order Phasmatodea; family Phasmatidae; genus Dryococelus; species Dryococelus australis. Next base: position 44,443,850 of record CM056993.1, read on the forward strand.
ACAGGAAATTGAAAGCACAGTATGATATTCAATTAATAGAATATGAGAATAATTACCAATATTATTAAGCTGAATGCTCACTGTAAATACTTAAATGTAGAACTGTACGCTCTTGAAGGTAAATTACAGTCTCATAATAATTTATTATATTTATTTACATCCTATATACATCCAATACACTTTGGAAAGGACTTGTCACTTTTTTTTATAATTGTTATACAATATGGATATTCGTACACAATTACATTAACATAAAAATATATAACAGAAAAATTATATAATTTATGCACTTCTTAATTCTAGCAGCTCTGCAAACATGTTAAGACTAAATTTGATCGCAGCACAAGTTATTACAATTAATGTACAGATAGATATAATAACCATTACCTGCGATTGGACTACCGCCTAGTTGCGAACTCTCTCATCTCTTCCCTATCAGACCAAACTCCTCTTCCATGCCCTTCCTGAACTTTCCTTAACCCCCCCCCCCCCCCAGGAAACCAAATCCTCCCGCAACTGAGGCAGCATAACCTTTTCTGCCCTCCCTCATCCTTCTACATCCTGACCAATCTTTCAACTGTCCTCGTGTCCTTCAATGAGTTCCATCCCATTTCTTTCATCACTGATGGCCTATAGTTCCCTTCTTCCTCACCATCCTTCCTCCACCACTTACCCTTCAACCATCTATGTACCTTCTCCAGCTCTCGTACCTCCACCTCCACATATGGGTCCCATACTGCTGCAGCATATTCTAACATCAGCCGTACCATTGTGCCATATGCCATCGCCTTCATCTCACAGCTGACTCCATTCAGCACCCTTCCCAAAATAACCAAAGCCCTTCTTCCCTTTGCAACCACAGCATGCTTCCCTGCGGTACCCTTAACATAACCTCTCTCTCCTCTAACATTGCTTTAAATTTAGGTATTGTTAGGTTAATCTTTTTGCAATTATGTATTCATTCGTGCAAAAATATTATGAAACATCCATACAATACCCACACACACAATGTTACAAATACAAAAACACACACACGCATTATTTTTCAGTGTGACTGGGCTATGCTCGAAAGTCATTTCTGGGGAAACTAAGCTTCGCTGATGCATGACTGCTTCACGGTGACTACCTGAAGAAGAAAGCAGGCACACCTTGAATCACTGTTTTGGGGATTTACTCTCCAGCTGGTGCTGGGGCCCTGGCTCGATGCATAATGCTTGAACAGTATGTTTTAATGTGATGGGGCTTTGCTTAAACATCATTTATATTGACCCGCATCCTAACTCTCAGGTAAGTGGTTAGAGTGCTGACTGACCACTCTGGTTCAGAAACGGATCCTACCGCGGCATTTTCGCTGCTACTCCAGCCTGTTGGGCCGTGGTAAGTTCTACGGGGGCCGCTTAAGGGGAGGATGCCATCTGAGGGGAGGGGAATCAAACCCCAGAGAGAGTCGAACCGCGATCATTTTTGTCTGGGACTAATATTAGGAACAGTTTTCATCATGTGCTTCAGTATTGGTAATTTATTTCAATGAACTAGATCTCGTAATTAGTATGTTAATGGCTACATAGAAGAGGTGGCTAATTTGATAACTTTTAAAACAAATCATGAAATGAACTTAATTATTTTCTTCTAGATACTTGGGCCAGTGTCCTTGAGTAAAGAAACATTGATATTCAATTAATACAAGTAATTTTCATGTTATATATATATAATGTAAGATGTCCTTACAATCATTAAGCCAAACTTAACTGATATTTAATAGCTCTCATTTAATGGGAAAGTATGGTGTTATTAACAAAAGGGTCTTTTGTTAGGAAACATGAATTATATCCGTGAGATTCCAATGGGCAATTATCAAATACAGTTGAGCATGGTACATGGCGTCATTCTTATTTCTTTTTCTCTTCTTTTCCCCGTTCTTCTCCAGTCCGCTCGGCACCTGCGCCCAGCAGTAAACGTCTTGTATGGTCAACTTTGCCAAAGTTTCACAAACCTGTACCTTTACTTTCAAATATAATTTTCTCACTCTCACACAGAGAACTTTCTCTGCATTGCACACAAGCTTCTAAAAATCTTAGCAGCAAGAGATTATAGGGGCTTTTCTGAAAAATAAATTATTTTTTTGTGGAAAATGGTATAGGCCCTAATTCCACTCTACTAATTACACAGAACAAGAATTTACTAGGGGCATCAAGATATTGTAAATAGAAACCACACAAACGATGGTGGGGAGGGCTATGAAAAACAGGGAAATCGCACGGGGAAAAAGAGTGAAACATATGTACATAATCACAATATTTAAACATGGAAATATGTTAAATTGCAAAAATACATAATGTTACAATATCTAAATTGACAATATTACCAATATAAGTTACAAATACAGTAGTGGGGAGGACTATGAACATCAGGGAAATTACGGGGTAAAACGAATTTAAAAAAAAAAATTAAGTTTTTATGATAAAATGTTACCCCCCCAATTTCCCCTCAGTCCGTAGCCCTCCCCACTATCGTGTTTCTAACTTGTATTGGCAATATTGCCAAATTAGGTATTGTTCGGTTAGATCTTTGTGTAATTAAATGTGTTTTCTTGATTATATATTATGATTATATCAGGAATATCATGAAAATTCATTAAATTGCAAAACAACCTAACCAAGCAATACCCCAATCCCCCCTATAAATAAATAAATAAATATATATATAGACACACACATGCATACATAGTGCACATGCACACTCTCTCTATTTTTCAGCAACTGCTTCGCAGTCACTACCCAAAGAAGAAATCCGGCGAGGTTGAATCACTGTTTTGGGGATTTACTTCCCTGCTGGCGCTGAGGAGTCTGGCTAGGTGCATGTTTGGCTACACTTGAACAGTATTTGTCAAAGTAAGGGGGCTATGCTTCAATATCATACAATATCACAGTAACATTTAGGGGTGTGTGTGTACTGGTAATATCGTGAATTTAGGTATTGTTTGTTAGGTTGTTTTGCAATTTAACATATTTTCGTAATATTTCTGATGTAATTGTAATATTTTGTCACAAAAACACTCATAATTGCAAAAAGATCTAACCGAACAATACAGAAATTGACAATACTACCAATAAAAGTTACAAATATGATAGTGGGGAGGGCTATGAACTGGAAGGAAATTGCAGGGTGAAATTTTATTGCGAAAACACAGCTTACATATTTTTCAATCTTTTTACCCCATAATTTTCCTGATGTTCACAGCTGTATCTGTAACTTGTATTGGTAATACTGGCAATTTAGGTATTTTTCGGTTAGGTCTTTTTGCAATGTAATGTATTTTTGAGAATTAAATATTATGATTATATACATATTATTCACTTGTTTTAACCCACAAATTCTTTTATCTTCAAAGCCCTCCCCACTATCGAGAAGTTAGATTTAATTTGGTTCATTTGACGCCACTACATACACTCAAATCACAGCACATATATTACGATATCATGTTTCCCATGCATATATTAGCACAGAAACACTTGTATTTCATACAATTATTTGATTTAACAACTGAATTTATTGAAAAAAAATGCTTTGAAGCACTCTTTCGCAAACCTCCAACTGGTAAAACATCAGACGTCATTCAGCTACTTCCCACAATCCAACTGTGGCGTCAAAGTTTGAAAAATAGCCTTTGCTCTGGCACACTGGCACAAAGTTATGGTACATTTCCATACCATTACTACCTCATTGTGGTACACAAGGCCAAGTTATGTTACAAGTACCATGAAAAAGGTACGTCTACACATTTCATGGCAATACGCACCAACTGTTTATAAACACCGTCTGTGAACATAGTTTTGTATGATCTACCATATGTATATTTATTCTAATAGTAATACATAACATTGTACTATCCTCTCATAAACATGGACAAGGTAAGCCTTGAGTAATTCGCCAGAATTTTATAATGTTCCGAAACTGTTGTATAACCTCAGCGCCACAGTAAAAATATACTCCGTGAATTACGTTTTATACATTAAAGAATAATTTCAAAAGGTATTTCCATATTTAATATAATTTAACCACCCAACAAAAATATATTGGAGTACATATTACGTGTTTTACTGGATAAACACTGAAATCTTGATAGCAGTCTTCACTATCACATTTCACTTTATACACAGCAAACAACGTGAAGCTTCGTAGAAATTCATATTAAGTGTGATTAGTAATAATTATATACATTTCCTGGCATTATTTTTCCAATTTTCGGTAATGCCTCTAATTCTAACAATTACCCCATCTTCGACCCCTGAGAAAGTTCCCAATCCATTCCACTACCAAATTGTCCTGTCAGCTAATCCACTTTCTTCATCAAATTCTCATAGGGCACCTTATCAAAGGCCTTCTCAAAAGTCTATGAATCTGGCATCCACCTGCTTCCCCTCAAATGCCTGCACCAGATCCTGCAACAGCCCAGCCAGCTGCGTCTCAATTCCTCGGGGATCGTTTGGGGCAGCTTAGGAAGACCTAAAAGTTTACATTATTTTCATCGTGTCCCCTAATATTCAGAACCATCCGAACATACAACTACTCTGAACTCCATTAACCTCTGTAATTCAGAGCATATGGAGATTGCTTTCTGTTAGAAGTGTATTATTGTGAGACACGACTATATAACAGAAACTTACTAATGTAAGGCACAATTAGTTAGCTAAGTTTTAAGGATACTTTTATACCTTTCCCGATCACTATACTTCTTGTCAGGCGTCCACATGGACAACGTTGCTGCCATTTTCAAACATACAACACCATAGACAACAATAATACAAGTCAGAGCCATGGAGTTAGGAGTATACAGGAGATGGCACTTTTTTTGTCGGGGAAGCCGCAAAAAATAGAACATTATTTGGTTTCTGGCCGCCAGCTTGACAGTAACACAAAACATTGTGTTTAAATTTGAATGACGTTGAGAGAAAGGTATTCAAAGCAATTCGTGTTGAACCAAGAAGCTGATAATTAAATTAATATATATTACAAAAATCACGAGTTAAGTTTTACTAGTTTATTATTGGCTTGTGTTAGTTGTGAAATCAAATAATTTCCTCATAAATTACCGTTAGTGAGTGAGTTTACCACGGACCAGTACTGGGTCATGTGCGACAAAAAACACGTGAAAAAGTGCTCATATCAGGATAAGTGGAAAATTATTTTTTTAATAAATGATTAAATAAAGTAAAACAAGTGTGCTACCATTGTCGTGTAATGAATTACATGTTACATATGAGTAATGAGTGCAAACAAAAGGGTGGCCAGCAGCCTAACTGAATTTCTGGATGGTAAAGTTCACATGTTCCTGAGCCACGAATAAATAATTATTTACTGGCATTTATATTTAAATTCCTAACATTGACAATTACTCGAGAGGTTTGTTTCCAATATATCTTCATCTCCTTTACACATTATAAATTACAATATAGTCAATGGTTTCTGGTAAATAAATTCGAATCCCTTTTTAATTATCCCCTCGCTTTACATTGCATTAGTTCCTTGTTGTGATGCAGTTTTATTCTTATTTATCCCTTATTGTAGAGTACTATTTTGTTTCTTTCATCTACAATGTTGGACAGGATTAAGTTATCCTTGGTACATAACTAAAACACAGAAATTAAAATTTTTACTCAATTGTCTGCAGTGGAAAACAAGTATTTTAGAAATCTTCCAGAAGAAAAAAATGGGGAGAGACAGGACACATTAATGGATAATTTTATTCCATATATCTACAAAAATTATGTTACATCTTTCTCCAAAAGTGCAATTTAGTACCATGGGCTTAAGTCTCGGCTACAATCACTGTAAGAATTAATAATAAAAAAATTGAATCCGCACTTGTATATCGCACCACCTACAACACAACATAACGGCGTAAGATGGCGGCCTGCTCGCGGTAGCGACGTTAAGAGGATTGAATATTTTTAATTATTTTACGCCGAGTTCTACACTGGCCAATCACGAGACAACATTTCCAACACTGAGGGTCAGTGCAGTGCATGCTTATAGCAAGAACATAATTATTAAATGAATTTTGTGGTACAGTTAAGATTTCCATTTATTTGAATAGTCAACACAATTATTAACGTGCTTACCACAGTTTAAATATCCCAAAACACGAATCCCACGAAACTTTTTCATTACAAGTAGATAAATAAAACTAAATATCATATAAGCCAACACTCTGTTAAAAAATATCAGCGATACATGTACAGTCTGTCTTTTTTTTTTGTGCAAGTTTCTCATTAGTTAAATAACAATTTTCTTACTGTAGTTGCAGCCAGTTCATTTTCATACTTCCATAGTAACGCCTCTGTTATTTTGTTACGGGCATGCAGTGGTGATTGTAGCCTAGGCTTTAGTCAGTCAATAGCCACAATTTTAATTCAACACAACACGTTAACAAATTTAACATTGAGAGAGAAAACAACAATAGGGTATTACTTCTATAAATACACTTTTAAGGGTAATAAAGGTTAGGTTAAAATGTATGAATACTTATTCGCCAGTGTTTTAGGTTACTTTGGGTAGTTTAATCAGATTCGGATACATTATTGAAATACAATGGGTGAAAGACGCATGCACCGCAATGATATCGATAACAAGCACACATGTACTAACCACTGTCAAAGTGGTCTACAGACACACTTATGACAAAATTTCTTTGTCGTTCCTTACCAACTTGTGCAATTATTATTTTTAGTGTGAAATTCTTCTCTGAAAACATTAAAAACTATTCAGTTTCAATATCTCTGAACCATGCGGCAGAAACATGACAGACAAACACTCCTCTAAGAAAAAGCATTATCGCTGAAGAAATTAGGTTCCTCTCCACCATTCCTAAGGGGGGGGGGGGCTGCGGTGGGCATAGTGGTACAACACTTACCTTCGATAAATGTGATCCATGTTGGTTTCCCTGTGAGGTTACTCAAAGATTTTCACATATAGGAGTTGTGCTGATTGATGCTGCTGGTTGGCATGTTTTCTCGAGGTTTTCCCATTTTCTCCACCCTTGCATTCCAATGCTGCTCCATATCTGCCATATTTCACTCTCATTGGCTCTCAATACATTCGTTGTTACAAACCACCAAACCTCTCTCAACTCCTCCCGTCTTAAGATGATGGCGGCCATGGTGGTGTAGCAGCTAGAGGAGTCGATGTTTCACGAAACACACTTTTTTTTTTGCATCCCATATACATCCAATACACTTTGGAAAGGACTAGTCAATTATTATTATTTTTTTTGTTATGCAGTTTGGATATTTGAACACAATTACATAAACATAATATTATATAACAGATAAATAATATAATTTACACACTTATTAATTCTAGCAGCTCTAAAAACGTGTTAAGATTACATTGGTTGCAGTACAAATTGTTACAATTATGTGCAGATATATATTAAAGTATAAATATGTATAGTCTATATTAGATTGAAACAAGGTATTACATGAAGCCTCCTTTTATCAGTCTTGTTCTGCATTATATAAATTTGTCTTTATGTAATTATGTAATTATTTTACTATGGAATGGAAGGCCTTATTTAAAAAGTATAATTTAACAGCTGTTTTTAATTTCTGTAAACTGTTAATTTTCTTATAATGACTGGGTAGGATATTTATTAGCTTTGTGCCAGCATAGTATGGATTTGATGTAAATTTTGAGGTTCTGTAGGAGAATAAATGAAGATGATTAACTTGTCTGGTGTAGTAATGTTGTATATCAATATTTGTAACTTTTTAGATGTTTTCCATGTAAAAAAGAATACTATAGTACACATACATGCATGGAAGAGTGAGAATGTTGATATTTATAAATATCAGCCTACAATGGCTTCTTTTCCCTTATTACTTATTTATGCCACTATTTTATTCTGTAATCTAAAACCATTTTTCCATTTTGTATATTTACCCCAAAATACGATTCCATCACTTACTCTGGACTGAATATTTCAGAAATAGTATGCAAGTATTGCATTGTTATTACAAATCTTTTTTTGAAGTATGTACGGCAAAACTTATTGAACTCAATTTTTACAGTCTCTATGAATATGCTCATCCCATGTTTAATTTCTGTCTACAATGAACCCTAGATATGTAGTACTATTTACTGTATGTAACCCACCTTCTTCTATTCTGTATCTTTCATCCTGCATTGTATGTTTATTTCTATGCACGAAATTCATAAGCACATAATTGTTTACATTTAATAGGTATTAATTTATTATACTGGAACCAACTGAACATGCCAGTCACTGTTTGTATTATATTTTCTTCAAGAACAGCGTTATTTGAACATGTTACCTAAATGTTTGTGTCGTCTGCAAACATAATAGCTGAGCTATTGGTTATTTGTTCTGTAAAATCATTAATAAATATTAAGAATAAAATTGGTCCCAGTATTGATCCCTAGACACTCCTACTCGAGTAGTTCTGGTATTGGACATAAGATCTGTAATGTGATTTTTTTATTAATGTCTTATGGAGGTGATCTGTTGTCTATCTTCAAGATATTATTTAAACATATTATTGGTTACACCTCTTACTCCACATTGTTTAAGTTTTTGCAATAAAATATTGTGGTCAACACAATCAAAAGCTTTTGAAAGATCTGTGAATATACCTGTTGAGATTTGTCTTTTATCAAACGAACTTTAATATTTTTCAGTAAAACTGTAAATAACTTGTTCTGTGGATCTGTCCTCTACAAAGCCATACTGATGGAATGAAATAACTTTTTTTTTTTTTTACTAAGAATTGTGTCAGTTTATTTGCTATCAATTTCTCTAAAATTTCTGAAATGGACCTAAGAACAGTAATATGCCTATAGTTATCCATCAATGCCTCGTCACTTGTTTAATGTATTGGTACTACTTTTGCATTTTTGAGTCTATCAGAAAAAATTCCCTGGGCAAGACTGTCACTGAAATTTTAAGACAAAGGTAGTTCAATTAAATAAGAAATTTTTTTAGCAGAGTCATAGGTACCTCTTGGTGGACAACGCTCAATCATTACAGACTTTAGTGGGAGGAGTTTCGTCGCTCATTCCGGTGCAGATTCCGAGGGGTCTTAACCTCTCTGCAGGCCCAGAGCAGGCTGACTCTAGAAAGACAACAACTGGGTGAGTCCGTTACAGCCTGTATCACCAGTAAAAATTATATCATTAAGCGCTTCCATCCACAAGTGCTCGAAGTCATTGTTGAAACAGCACGACCTGAATTTTATACTTTTACCTAATGGCACGTTAGAAGATTTAATTCATGCTACAATTATTTTGAAAAGAACACATGAATCACCACGCCATGATGCATGTGCAATAAATTGGCAGCACAAGCAGAGGGAAGAGCATGTACAAAATCCTCTTCACCACACCATGTCCTAGAATTTTTCACAACAATCATGTAGTTATAGTAGACAGTCGCATGAAAAATCGTATAGTGGACCACCGCATGACAAAATGTATAGTGAACAGTCGCACGAAAAGGTGTACAAACAGAGCCAGAAGAGGATGGTTGCCCCTACCAGGAAGGGGCAACCATAGGTGGTTCATTGTGAAGCAGGGCCACAGGAGCGGCGGTACCACCTACGGTCATGCAGGCCGGCGCGCATCTGGAACTGCTTGTAATAACATCAGTCGGCCTACAGAAAGGGGGAAGGGGCCTTTGACGAGTGCCACATATGCCCTCACCCCTATGACCGTTTGTCCAGCTGAGACCTGCAATGCCACAGCTGCAGGTTAGTGCTCTCTACCGATGGGCAGAGTGAGTGATCGGTCGCCGGAGCGATCAGGATCGATGCAGCTCAGTGCAGTGCAATACTTCCTGGTTCAGAGTAGCTGGTGGTTAGCATCCTAACATAGAGATTCTGCGAGGCGGAATAATATGAGCACATAACTGGCTTTAATTGAACTTGTAGGCCTAGAAGCTATACGAAATATGGTTATGTTTTATTATTAAAGCTTTTATGTTTTGTGTTTATTTTTGATCTTTTGTGCAGTGTTAACATGTTATCATTTATTTCATCTGCGAATCCAGTGTTCTGTCCTTTTAACTCATCAAGTATTTTTGTTGCAGGGTATTTATGTAAATTTTAAATATGATCTTTATAATTGAAAGTATGATGCAAGGTAAAATAAGACAGTTAGTAAAAGAAGTAGTGCCACTCTGGCGCTGGCGAGCCGAGGTCCGCTCGCACTTCAGGCGGGAAGAGTAGTCAGCAAGTAGCATCAGATGAGGGTGGTGCGTGTGTCGTGTGCTCCAACAGGCCTGGCGTATGCCGGGCGGCATTCACCATCTTGGTATGGTCATTAAACTGTAATAGACTCTTAAGTTCTTGGAATCTTTTTCTCATGTAGCCGCCCAGTACACCACCCTCCCTTCCCACGGGAATTGCAAGGCCAAGGGGAAGTTTAACTTTATTGTAATTCTTGTGTCGTAATACATTTATCAGTATCACCGCAATAGCCAGTTCTTGCCACATTTTGTTTGTGTAAAGGGCTCTCCTAGGGGAAATGTAATTTCAGTGGAATAAATACGTCTGTGAACTAAATGGTATGTAATTTGTTTTCGATTGTTATATGTGTGACATGGGACGGGCCATCATAATACCCACTCAACAAAGACTTACATTATTCATTTCTCTTGTAAGTGTCAGTTTAACTATTGTTCCATGTCTTATGGGTGTGTGGTTGGTCCTGACAATCCACATACGCAAGTATTAAATGGCTAGTAAATTTCTCCACCAAAATTACAATGACAGCATGTAGTCGTCCCACCGGCTACCATTTAGCAAAAACATACAGAATCATTCATCTGAAGTAACAATCAACGAAGCAAAGGTCACCAGCATCGTAAGCAAGAAGATTGGGTCCGGGTGGAATGCCGCAACCCCGAGATCAGCAGAGTCAACATGTGTCATTGTCGTCGCCTCGATTGCATCTGTCACCTACCAGGTAAAACCACATCCTAGACCTCACCTTAACTGCCTCAAAACCATTCCCACACCATCCCAGCACCCCTAGTGGTGTCAAACCGGCTGGTGCAAGTGGGGCCATTCACCCATCACATTAATTTCCTACACTGGCGAGCATTTTGACACCTTAATGGTGCCAGTAGTGACATTTATTAGGTACTCGTTACACTTTCCCCCCAACGGAAACGCTTTACAAATGCAAGACATACAATACCATGCATACACTGGGGAAGGTGAGAGGCGGTGTTCAGGGCACCAAATTGAAATTGTTCCAATTTATTAAAACAGTCTTTTAAAGTTAGATGATCAGTGCAAAACATGAGGGTCGCCAGGGTGCGGACAGGCTGTACATGTGACCTGTCTCTCGAAGTACTCTGCGTCTACTGCGGCTTCAACATGGCATGCATGCTGGCATTGCCACTAAAGCATGCCCGGTGGAACTACTCTGTCAATTGCACTTTGCAAAACAATATATTGTCTAGCTGAAAACTGCTCTTACGCGCTAACAAAAACCCTTCGCATAATTATGAACATATTACCATTGCAAAATACATGAAATGAAGTGTGGATGATTACATGTGGTGACGGTATATTTACAAACGTAATGATAAAGACTCTTTTCAATGCAGTATAGAGCAATGTCTTCGAATTGCGGGTGTCCTGTTGTGCACCTATTTCAGTGCATCACCAGCCTTTGCATTGTTTAGCAGTTTATAAGAATTAGTAGTATTGTGGTACTATTTCCTTGTATACTTGTGGGCTGGCACACGTGGCTGCTTGGCGAATGTCCCTGCTCCACTTTGCACTGTGTCGCCTGTAACATTTTGCACTGCACCTGCACTTGTATATTGCTGGTCACCGACATGCTATTGCATGAGGTAGATTGCGGCTCTCTGCCGCGGTTACTGTGTTAGGTGGGCAAATGGTCGAAGGGGGAGGGCTCAGCATACGTTAGTGTATTGATGATATTGTGAATTTAGATACTGTTCAGTTGTCATTTTGCAATTTAATGTTTTATTCAGGATTAAATAATACGGTTGTGTACTTTTTTTCCACTCATTCTATACTACAATTTCCCTGATCTTCATTTTCCTCCCTACTATTGTACAGTTATATTTTATTTGTTCAGTACTCACTGCATCATTTGCAATCCGGCATACAAAACATCGATCCATTTGACAACACTACACACACACTCATATGCATTCTTACACACATGCATGCATGCACACATGCACACACAAATACCTACACACACTCTCACACAGATATTAAAATTTAATTTTATGTGCTGTAATAGGAAGTAAACACTAGTATTTTCGCAAAATTATGTGATTTAACATATTTAATGGAATTAATTGCAATTAAACATGCTTTTACGCACCCTTTTGAACAGATATGACAGTTACATACATCGCACTACTTCAGACAATTTCCACAATGCACTCTGACAAAGTTGATTGGAAAATGCTAGTGCTCTACAATCATTGGTAACTGAATGCAGTGTAATGTGTAATGGCGACGCATGTTGTGTATAAACACCATCTCGTAATCTATTTGTGTATGTTGTACTATATGTATATTTATTCTACTAGTTATGCATTGCATAGTACACCCCTTTAGTGAATATAAATTAGGTAATCCTTGAGTAATTCACCACATTACATAAATACACAATTACAGACCAGATGTTATAACATGCACATAAGAGCAGTGTGGCAGGGCATTCGGGGACAGACAAAACGATATGCAATGTGAGGGAACACTTTTTCTTGCCCGGATTCACCAGGTATGCATGCCAATACATGCAAGATTGCAATAAGTGCAACTAGTTTAAGGCCAGGCAAACCGACAGGTTCAGCAAAAACAGCCCCGTCTACCCACAAAACAATTCGAGACAGTGTGTTTGGACCTCATGGGACATTACTCAGGTCAGCAGGAGGCAAATATTTCATCGTTGTCATGACTGATAACTTCTAGAGGTGGGTAGAGGCGTATCCCACAAGCAGCATGCTAGCTACAAACGATGCACGAGTCCTGCAGAATGATTTCTTCCCCAGGTGGGAATACCCGAAAAACTTACTTACACCCTATTTAGAATGCTGTTAAATGTTCCATTAGCATACTGCTTGAAGATGCAGCAGGGTTGCTTTCATTTAGTTTCATTTATAAAAAATGTAAGGCATTAAACATTGCTTATCAAAACTGCTGTGTCAATATTGTATGCTGCACATTAAAAATATTATGGGGGAATATTTGTTTTGGGGTGTAATTTCATATACCAGAAACCAACTGGGCTGAAAATCATTAATATGTAGCGTGAATTGTCTTCCACAGTCTGTGTCCTTTATTTGCAATTTATAAAAAACTATAATGCTTTTTTTCAGTTGATTGCAATTTGGCCAGACTGCATTGAAGAGCAGCCAGCAGAGCAAAAACAAACAGCTGAACCTTGACCTAGAGTTAACAGTGTCGACCAGACAAAAGCTACAAACTTTGTGTGAAACAGAGACACTTCTTTTGCAGACAAGAAAGAGGGCTAGAAAATTCCAAATAGGCGAGTATAAATTGTGTTAGGGCGCTGTCTGTAGATCGGGGTGAAGAGAGTGGAGAGATGTTGGTGCTTCTTAACAGCGACGTCTTGGGGGAGCTGATGATGGCGAAGTGAACATAGTAAAGTGTGATCTAAAAGTCGCGCACATCAAATCCAAAGCATGTGTAGAATATATGATTTATATACACACAGGAAGAATTCATTGCATAACATATCAATAAAAACATGAAAGAAACATGCATTTACAACATATGCTCGAAATGGCTGCCCCCTTCAGTTATGCACACGCGAGAATGTTTCACCATATTCATGGTCACTTTCTGGAGTACACGTACACAGGTGTTGTTAAGCTCTGTCGTAATGTTTCTCTTAAAGTTCTCTATTGTATGCGGATGGTTTTTATAGACATTGGCTTTCGGGTACCCCAAAGAAAAAATCTGGAGGTGACAAATATGGTGAACGTGGGAACCATAACCCTGCCAAAACGAGATGGTCACCGAAGAATTCGCACAATAACTGCATGGTTGCATTCGAAGTGAGGCATGCGGCACCATCTTGCTGGAACCAACATTCATGTTCATCAACATTAAGAAGTGCAATAAACTGAGTAACAATGTCTTGGTACACTTCACTGATCACTGTTGTTTTGAAAAAAGGGGGAACACTATTCGACGACGTGACACAGCACACCACAATCCAATTTTTTTTTAATTTTTTGACCATGCAAGCGTTTTTCGTGTAACACATGTGGGTTAGCAGATGACCAAACCCTACTGTTTTGACTGTTCACATAGCCACTTAGGTGAAACCAGGCTTCGTCAGTGAAGAATAGCTTATCCAACTGCGTAATTCCATGGTCACTAACAAATGACCAAAACCATGTACAGTAAACTAAGCATTTGTCTTTATCCAGACCTTTAAGATCCTGATCACAACAGCCATGATATGCACGAAGGTGTAAATTCTTCATTGATTGTTGAGGACTTCCGTACAAAATGCCTGCTTTGAGCTGACAGTCCCCGCATGCTTCCTGAAGGCGACCGCAACATCGTTCTCTCCACATCAGCCAGTTTAGTCTCCATCAAAATCGCCGGTCTCCCTGATCTCTTCTTGTCTGCAACTGATCCACTTTCTTGGAAACGGTTTATTATTCACGTTATCTTCGCATTGTTACGAACTGTCGTATCCGGATACCGCAGACGAAACTCATCTGCAACACGTGCATACGAACGAGTGGCGAAATAATGTTCAACAACGAACACTCGCTGTTCTTGGAAAAACACCATGCCTGCCAGGCAACTAACAAAGCTACGCTGCTTACGTCGTTTGACCTATGTAGGATCGATACCTCGTCTGCTCGTTGTTTATACACTTACAGTACCATCTAGCCATGGACACTACAACTAAAACAACTTATGATACTACATATTACACATGTACTTTCATGAGCGCGACTTTTCGATCACTCTGTACATGGGGTGGAATCTTTTATGACAACAGGCGAAACACAGTTTTTAGTTGAAGTTCACAACCGCTAGAGTGTGTCGTAGTAGTTGACGTTTATTTACATTGTCGTTTGTAATGGCGGAAACGCAGTGATAATAGAAGAATTTTGGTTAATGCTGTTGATATTTTAAGAATACTTTTTTTTTTTGTCATTTGGGTAATGGGTGCATAATGTGGAAGAAGAGGCCTTGCCATGTCCCAAGATGTGCAGACAACCTTTCTGTAAGATATCGGTTTCCACTTAGAGCCTGAGTTTTTCGTGCGTGGTTATATAGGCTAAGGAATCCGAAGTTACAAATTGTAGACAAGAAGAAAGTGTCCGATACTTATCTCGTACGTGACCTGCACTTCAATGATGAATGTAAAAATGCTGGTTCTAAGAGTCTAAAAATTTATTCTCTGCTTCACAACTTCTTCCAGTTAAGTTGAATGTCATGATGTATTTTTCGCTCCAGTATATAAAATTCATTGTAGACTTGAGTAACATCATATTTTGTAGTATGCCATGCAGAATAATTGCCTATAAGATACCATGAATCGAAATTAAATGTGGTTTTTCATTATGTATTATGTAAATGTAACTTAGTGCCAAGGATGTTGCTTGTAGTCTAGCTCTTGCTTAAATTGTGTCATTATGAATATTGTAGGCCTATTGTCACTTGGCTAAAAAAACAATAGATATAACGGTAGTCTGGTTATACAATGATGACAGATGAATATAAGCAAGGATAGGCATATTAAGAATGAAGGCAGTGTGGGTTTCATATTGTGAGCTACTCTTTAGCAATGCAACGGTAATGGTTCCTGACCTTAAGTTATATAATCTAATCACAGTACATACTGCCCCATGTATACCACATGTTGTCGTATAATGCATTTGTATGGTTGAATCAAGGAAAGAACAGAAAATTATGTAGAAATGAAATGTGTTCTCTATGTGAATTATGTTTAATGAAAATAACATACCTATTATATCACTCATACAAACACTAAACAGTACTTACAATACATATATTTTCATAGTGTAACCTTGGTTGTAATGTTTCGTTTGCGGCTTTACAATACATGTACAGCAGCTCAGTTTTTTATGCATTTCAACAGTTTCCCATATTCAGTACTTTCAATGAGTACTTTTACTCATATATATATAAATGTTGCCTTTTATGTTAAATGTTACAATAAAATTGAAGGTTGTTTATAAATTCCATTTTGCTAAAGTACATAATGAATGGAATATCTAGGCCACTGTGGTGTATTGTTTTATTTATTTATATATTTTTTACATTTCTGTTTTAAATATTGCCATAGATCTTTGCATTGATGTGTTTGTTTTGACTTTGAAATATGTACGTAGAATATAACAACACGAACTGGCAAGCCATATTTTATTGAACAAAATTTTTTCAGAGCCACTGTAATTTTTAGGTCTATTTATTTCTCTGTTTCAGATTTTGAGCATTCATTTCGAAAGTCTTTCCTGAACGATGCTACTGTTTGTAGAAAAAAAAGACTTAACACCGAAAGCTCACAGACTGTACAGAGAGGCAGTTAAGTTAAATCGCCGTAAGAAGGAGTTGACCAGAAAAGTATAATCAAACAAGACTAGATTTCGACTTGCAGTGGAATTTGCAAGCACAAAGATGTTTGACAACCTTGCAAATGATGTAAATTATGTGACATATCGTTTCCAGTGTTAAATGTTTTGTAAAGACGCTCGGGTGAAAATAAATAAATAAATACTTTGTCATAATGGATATGGTACATCAATTATTTTGTAAGGTAATAAATTATTTCCTTTCAAGTTCAACCTTGCCTATTCCTATATTCAATATTAATTATGAAATCACTTAACTCAGTGTGTAACTAATATGTGTAAATTAAGACACTATGTAGATGTTGATAACTTGCAGATTACCATATGCATTTTCTGGTAATTTTTTTTCATGCTTTGGCACGTGTGTGCCTGCTTCCCCCAATTTTTTTTTTATATTATGAAATAAAAAATTACTCTAATAGTGCTGCAATAATCTAGTAGTATGGTTTAATATTTAATATGTGTTAAGAGATGAAATATATGTTTTGTCTATGCCGATAGGCTGATGCTGAGCGGCCAAGTAACCCTCTGCCGGGTATGCGTAAACAGCGTCCTAACTTGACTCGAAACCATATGGTTTGTCTGTTGCAAGAGAAGCAGTTCAACATTGGGACGCAGAGATTTGTATTGCGCAGCGGGCTTCCGAACACTCTCCCGTACTAAGGAGTCCACTTGCCTGCATCGTTTTTCTACTTTTTGTCCAAGAAACGAGGGAGCTATAAGGGTCACACTGGCATGCACTACAAGAGCACCATCGCCGCTATGCACAGGGCTTCGATCTGGTGTGCAGTGTTCTCGTAGTGCTGCGTCTACCTATGGCACTTGCAGCGGTGACCCTATCTATCATCTTATTGATGAAGAGGCTGTAGCAAAGTTCAATACAGTCCCCTATCGTAGTTTGGCTTGTATCTGGCTAGTATATTTTAAGATACGGCAGTCTGGAAAAGCAGTTTTTTAGTACATCGGAGGACTCCAAAATAATATTTGCAGCATGCATGGGAACTTGAAAGTACAATTCCTTCCTCATCTGGGGTACGATGTCTTTTCGCATTTAAACGTACTGGGACACGTTTAATATTTTCGTTCAAACATCAGGATTCCATCCACTCTGCAACGCAGTTCAAGGGCCAGGCAGGTGGAGCCCTTAACAATGTGGATTCTACAGATATATTTTGTTTAAACTCATAAAGATTAGAATGAGATTAAAAGTAACATAATGATTCTAAAACTTACACACTAGTCAGACTGACCAAAGGATATAAGTCAAAGTAAATCTTTTACTTATCTCAAAATTACACAACAATAAGCAAAGACAAGACACTAAACAGAATTTTCAAACGTGATCACTTAACTGTGAATAAAATACAGTATACAAAAACAAAAAAGATAGAACAATTTGACAAAAAAGTGGAACATTAATTCTGGTTTTGTACATTATATTTTGTTTTAAATATAGAAATAAATTCTCGCAAACCAATACTTTTACAAACAAATCGTGCTATTAGGAATTCTCAGAAAACTCTTACAGAACGGTTTGTCCTCATTGGCGTTACATTAGAATATACATAAAATTATTGTAACTGTATTCACAGATTTTTTGACGAAATTTACTTAATATAAAGTAACAAAGTTCAGTATTCTTTTTCTTATAGCCTAATAGTAGCACCTACTGAAAAAGACAAACATAAAGGATGAGAGATAAATAAATAAGGGGGTTTTTGTAAGAGTATTTGAGGATGAAACAGATTGTATCCATGAGCTGTAATACGGCACAGATGCGTAAACTCCTGGATTACCAGGTTGCGCGCATCCTCTTCCGAAAGAAACTACTCCAACTAGAACTCCGGAACAGACCAAAGGACCACCACTGTCACCCTAAAACACAAAACGTGAATTTTTACACTATCCCATATTATTCCATTAGAAATATTTGTAATATTTGTATTGTGATTATCATTGGAAATTGGCAGCGATAAGCAGAGCGAGCCACTATAGTGAGGAATATCAGCCATTTTTAAAGTACATTCAATTCCTTTCTCACAAGTATCGGGAACTTCCTTCTTCGCAATACCAATTTCCTATTAAAATCCCCTACAAGTGTGTATATATGTATATATATGTATATCAAAACATAACATTATTACATAGCAAAGTTACATTTGTTACTTCTACAAATTTTTATGAAAAATGACCCATATTGAAAGCCCCAAACATTTACTAACCTTTCTAGGAGAATACCCTGGTACCTCCCCCCTTTTTTTTTCAACCCTACCCACATGAAAAAAAGAGTAATTTTAATTTTTAAGTTTCTGGTCGCTTGTGCCTGGATTTCCAGTCTGGTACCAGTTTGTATTCCAGTATTGTCCTTCCACCCCTCCCCAAAAAAAATCCGAAATTAATTATTTTACAAAAAAATCACATTTTACACAAGACAATTTCCAAAAAATGATAAAAATGAGGAAAGCGGATTTGAAATTTTTCGAAGCAAGAGCCGAAAAATCCTCAGTCGAGCAAGAGTAATAGAGGCTCTTAGCGGAACGAGACACTTAATCCTCAGAGCAGGAGAGGATCAGCGGACCTGGCACCCTTCACCCTCCAGGGCCACGCCCTGCTTCACCTATCCCGGCCGTCTTACCACGCCACCCATAAACCAACCTTTCCCCTTATCACCGCACTTAAATCCATCACACCCATCACCTTCCCCCCCCCCTTTTTCCCCCCTCGCAAACCGCTCCTTCCCACGATCAACTTCTGGCTCACAAAATTCTAAAAATAATGGAGCATATAACATTTACCTCACACATTCGCCCCGCCACCGCACCCTTCCTCTTCAAAATTAATCTTTGGTATTCGTAACAGAAATAATCCCTCCACCCATACCAATAGATTGTATATGCCCAGTGGACACTAAACTGCGACTTTAATTAAAATTTCGTTAATGTTGGACGGTATAGAAAGTGCTAGTTACTTCTTTTTTAAGCATCTACCACCAGGGAGCTCCCATCTCGTCCATTTCCAAACTTTTTTTTGGCGAGTCCAAATCTAAAGTAGTTACTGATAATATTTTAATCAAGAAAAATCGAAAAAAAAAAGTTCTATATAAAAAATTCAGTAACATACAAAATTGACCTCACACTTATCCCACCACCCTTACATAATCCTCTCCCTACCCACACTCCTACCAATAATAAAAAATTGAGAAAAATAGAAAAATCTATAAAAAGTAAAAGAATTTATGAACATATAACATTAAACTCACACTCACCCCATTATCCTCACCTCACCCCCGTCCACCTAAACCCCAACCCAAGTATAAAAAAAGTGAGGAAAAAATGTAAAATATAGAAGAAACATTAGTAAAAATTGACGAACATAATACGTTACTGACTCCGACTAACATGTTGAATGTTGGTGAGCATAGACTTAACCCAAACCACCTCGAACTCAAAAAATCAAGAAAAAATCGCGAAAAATTACAAAAATGTAAGAAACCACCGAGTAAAAAAATACGTACCTAATACGAAAAAACCCTGTTGGAGGTGTATGACCCCAAAAGTTCGATTCTCATAAAGATGGCATAGCACAGACACTCCCTGGTACGACGATCAGCAGACCTCTAAATCCACACCTGTATATATTTCATTGGCTTTAGGCCTATAGCCGATCAATCTTACAACCTCCAAAGCGAATTATCGACTGTGTATACCACACAAACCCTCTTCCCCGCCACCGATAACAAACCCCTCGGTGCTCTACATCACTCGCCATTTACTTACCATAAAACAGCCTCCATCAACATTTACTCCTGTCACCATCCGTTCAACCGACCACTCCCCCACCCCCCGATTTTTATATAAAAAAATCAAAATAAGTTGCAATAGCTCTTCCTCTCGCCCTCCACCCTCACCATGAACCAACCGCATGATTCTCTACCCATTTTCCTTTCTCTAAACGAAACCCCAACCTTATCCTATTAAAATGGCTAGAATAGTGGCCAAGACAAACCCAACATACCACCAAGCTATGCCAACAGCTCATATAAACCACTCGCAAAAAAGTCGACTAATATGAATGACCCGACCAACTAACCAGTTACGAAACATTCTTGAAAAATGTTCACCAGTTAATTCGTTCGCCATATAGAACACAGCCGAATTTTTAGTCAACCCGAGTAAGGCATAAAACTTCAGATCCTGCCATTCCCATTCTCTTGTACACACTCGCATAAATGTTGTCTAAAACAGACTCTAACAATCGATTCTACACACCACTGTATTAATAAGTATTTCAGAGAAGCACAAAGGTCTGAAAAATAAATTTAATTCGCATTATTATCATTATTATGAATACATAAATTTAATTTATATCTTTGATATATACATTCTATCTTTATAATTATTCCATATATTCGATCTTTATGTTTTCAGATCATGGATTGTAGCCAACTTTCTCATATGTTATAACACCGATCCTTGAGTTTAATAATGATAGAAAATATCTCGTTAATGTGCAAGAAATCTTCATTATGTTGCAAAGCGATCATATGTCTGAGTTCATTCAGGTCTTCGGTAAACATGTATTCAGAATTCTCGACATATTCTGCCTTATCCATTTCGCTCATTGCAGCAAATTAACGGGCGTTCTTGACACCTTCAGCTTTCTTCACACCACTTGTTGAAGCGAACTCGCTGGTGAAATGTGTGGGAACATCAAGAGAATCATCATCCTTCTGATCCGATACTTCGTCAACACTGTCTTCATAGACATTATCTTCAATGCAGTCTTCACGATCGTCTTCACCTCCTGGTTCATCCTCAATGTAAAGTTTACTTTTCTTTGTAAGAGTCGCATGGTCATCATCAGTATTTAGAGCCGACGACCACTCATTATGAAGTTCGTCGACTTTAAGTGAAAGTATTGCAAGTGCACATTCCACACAAACCGACACTACTGCACTCGTTCCGTCTTTAGCATTAATTGTGTCATCATTATCGCCTGACGAACCAGCACCCACCGATGCAGCATGGGGTATTGGCGACATCACTTGTTGGCTTCCAGTAGACGAACCCTTTCAGACCACGAT
Source organism: Dryococelus australis (assembly GCA_029891345.1). NCBI lineage: Eukaryota > Metazoa > Arthropoda > Insecta > Phasmatodea > Phasmatidae > Dryococelus > Dryococelus australis. The sequence continues at coordinate 44,465,587 of CM056993.1, forward strand.
GTGTTCCTTTAATATATCGCCGTGCATAAACTGCATGGTACCAATGCCATAATGCTTCATAACGCGAAAAGGACTCTTCATACAAGTGGTTTTCTCATGTCGCCGAGCATGGCAGCTTTTGCTGAAGATCTGTCCACACAAGAAAAACATGTAATAACAAAACATAAACCGATTATTACGGCAAAAAAGATTTATTACGGATTAAAATACAATTCAGCATGACCATGAATATGCATGTCACCAGTCGTACCAACTAGCTTGCGTTACAACCAAATCTGATCACCAAGTTCAAACTTCAGTTTCTTACGAAAAAAACATGGTAGCGTTAAAAAAAAACACGCTAATTACAGCAGTATTATCGATCTTCCCTTCATGAACAGGAAAAGTCTTCCAACATATTATATCACGAGAGTCAATGTCACTAATTTCCTTAGGTGCACGATCCTTTTGAGTATGCGACTTTCTGAAGAAACACAGTTCCAACAAACCGCTACCTGCTTTAGCGGTCATGCCTTGAAGACCAAAAGGTACAAAAATACAACAAAATGTAACTATCTTCTATATCAACAACAGTCCAAGACCTATCGTCCTTATTTATATCCTTGCTGAAAGACAAAATATTTCGGTATACCTTCTTAGGATAATACCTAGACGTGCGAGAATGCCGAGGAAGCATTATTGATGTGTCTTTTCTAATGACACGGAGCGATATGAAATGCACGAACAAACTGCAACCTTTATATACCTCACGAACAAGTTACATCCGGTACATGGCCATAGACAACATAAAAGATAAAGACACAATGCACGGAAAAGCACCAAACGACACCACGCGCTATTAATAGCCGTAATAAATGTTTTCCGGTTTATGTTTTGTCATTACATTTTTTCCTTTTCTTAAATTAGTCACGGAGTTAGTTGTGGTTTAACTGTATATATTGATGGTGCCATAATCAAAGAACATATAACCCCTAGTATGCCCCTTGCAACAAACGACCAAGAAATATAAAGTTATAACAGCACCTATAAATACACATACGTGAGTGACAGTTGACAGTGAACTTATTAGGGGGAATACACCCTTGTGGTGTGTTATTGTTGTAATTTGATAGTTGATTTCAGATCCAATATACAGTTTATCAAATCTGTATTTGGTTGTTGTCTGTGATGACTGTAACATTATTAATCATGCTTCATATTTGCATTATTTGTCATAATTAAATTGCTGGATTAGCTGTGATGACATTGCAGTTTGTTTGACTTAATTCGGTACAGTGGTTCGGATTTTATGAGCGATTATGTTTTCTTCGAGCGCGCGACTAGCTCACTAATGCTACTATGAGCTGTCGCGTTTAAAGATTTAACCTAGGGAATTTAATCTCGGTTGGCGCGCTGCCAGTATGGGAGATAAGAATAGCGCGCCCGCTGCCGAGCACTCGCCTGTCAAGGTCGCCGGCTATAAATAGCGCGTCGGGTCGTTTGGTGTTTTTGCGTGGGTTGTGTCTTTATATTTCTCTTTTATGTTATCTATTGTCATGTGCTGGATGTAACTTGTTCGTGAGCTATATAAAGGTTGCAGTTTGTCCTTGCATTTCATATCGCACTCACTTGAGATCGTGTTTTCGACGAGTGAGGAGTTCGGCCTGCCACTGTAGGATTTTTTAGCTTTCGCGACATTTGAGGGTCTGCTCGTCGGCTGTTCGGTCTAAAAACCTGACAGCCATCTCGAGCCTAGCCCCTTGGGGGTCAGCGGCGACAGACTCTTGCAGCGGATAGGCACACTTAATTTTTTCTCCTTACTGTTGCTTTGCTAGTACACTCCCCCCCCCCCTTTTTTTCCGGGTCCTGGACGGGTGTAGCTCTGTGGAGGGGTTGCCCCCCCCCCCCCATGAAACCCGTGATAACCATCATGTAAAAAAAACAGCACCCGGTGCAGACTTTTATGATCCCAACCTGAACAATAGGTCTTTTGTTTTTTCGAGCCGGGAAGTAAATTCTAGTTCTCCCCTCTATTCCTCAGACATGGAATTCGAGCTTCAGGGTAGCAACCTGAAAAGGCGCAACTCCAATGAGAACTCGGAGGATGCCAGAGCCGCTCTTCGTACCCAACTGAGCAAGCGACAAGCTAAAGAAAACCTAGAGTACGAACAGCAAACCCTGGTTGAGTCCAGGCAACAGGCACAATGTGCCCCTGGCACGGCCCTGGACGTGCAGCCGAACATTCCGGTTCAAAACCGGTACGCAATTTTGAGGGAGCAAGGGGCTTCCACCTCGATCCCCGGCTGTTCAAGTCAACCACCAAACCTGAACCTGCGCAACAATGCGAAACACATAAAGCCAACTTTCCGCCTCGTGGTGCGAGACACAGGCAGGCAATCTTTCCTCGTTCGACAGCTCCGAACCATCCATCCCTCAGGCTTTACCATCAGCATAGCCAGGAACGGTCTGCACATCGTTGCAACCGACCTGCAGAAATATGAGGCCGCGACAAATATGCTGAAAAACACTGGCATTCCATACTTCACATATAGTACAAATATCGATCCACCCCAGAAGGTCGTGTTTGATCTGCCGGTAAACACGGACCCTAATACCATCGCAGAGGAGCTCACACAGCGCGGGTATCAGGTGACCGAAGTATATCAGTTTAAGTACAGGAAAGAAAACGAACTAGATCCCTCCCAATACCAGCTCGTACCACAGAACCGCTTCTGCGTTACTGCAGCAAAGAATGACTCTCTCGACCCTCTTATCTCTGTACCCGGCTAAACATGACAATTGTTCATCCCCGCCATTACCAGAGGAAGCTCGGTGACGTAGCTCAATGTAAGCTCTGAAAGGCCCTGGACCACACAAAGAATTATTGTAAACTCAACAAAGTCTGCCCACACTGCACCGGGTCACACACTCTGGATGTCTGTCCCCAGATAGCTGCTGCATCTAAATGTGTTAACTGCAATGGCGACCACCTTGCCAACTCGAAATATTGTCCCAAAGTAATCGCAATCGTACAGCAGCGTCAGCAAACGGCCCTCAAAAAAATGCAATCCAGATTGCAATCGCAAGTGGCCAAAACATCTGCCTCACACGTACAAGCTAGGGATATCTCGCAATACCCTAAACTTCTGGATGCAAAATCTCTTTCCCCACAAGCCTCCTACACACAGGCAGCCAGAGGCCCCGTCCGCCACGTTACAATCCCAACACACGCCACGCAGGTGCCTCTAGAGCAGGAAACTTCACAGATGCCAACCGCCCCACCCCGCCCCACCCCGCCGGCAAACCCTCGCACCTGTCCACAACTCCGCCCCATCGGCTCCTGACGACCTGGGAAGCACCATGAAGGACTTTATGGACCTCATGAGGTTCCTAAAAGAGGCTAATTTCCGGGCCATCATGAGCCATTTCCGCGTCTACATGATAGTAGCAAACACCCACCCAGACCCACAAACCAAGTCCATGTTCCTCATAGAGGCGCTCATGACTTTTGCAGAGCAGATGCCCTAAATGGACCCACAATCCCTGCAAGCTTCCGGATCCCTATCCCTGTTGTACTGGAACAGTAACGGTATATTCCCACAACTTTATGAGTTAGAGCGAGTGCTGGAGACGTACGGGATAGAAATCGCGTTAATACAAGAAACTAGACTGAAACCACGTCGTCGTTTTGCCATTAAACACTACACTACATACCGTACGGACAGAGTACGAGTAGGCGGAGATACCTTAATACTAGTTCATAACAAAATTCAACATCACGTTAATAAGGACCCCGACTGTGAAAACATAGAAACCACTACAATCAATATAAACACAAACTCCGGCCATATAACCGTCATCTCAGCCTACCTAGCGCCCCGAGCGAAATTAAAAACCACGGATCTCGATAAATTAATAAACCAGCCCTACCCCTTCATAATTGCAGGCGATTTAAAAGCAAAACATACCGATTGGCACAGTATAATTAATAATACTAGTGGTAACACATTACAAAACCACGCACAGCTCCACAGCTATATTATTCAGGCCCCCGACTCACCTACCTTCTTTCCTGCAAATTACAGACATAATCCGGATGCGCTTAACATAGTTATACTAACCTACCAAATTTATTTACAGAACTTACAACCCTAACCGAACTAGACTCGGATCACATGCCAGTTCTATGCAAAATTAGCACAAAATTACTTAAACACCCAGAAACCATTTTAGCAAAAATCCCGGTAACAAACTGGGAAGGTTTTAAAACTGAACTGGCGGAACATTGAACCAAGATGGACTGGAGATTTTTTTTTTTTAGTGGACTCTCCTGTTTGTCCAATCTGTTAACTTGAAGACATCCAGCGTGTGATTCTGGAATCTTCAAAGATTGAAGACATTATAATAGAGTTATGTAAAAAACTACAAATAGAAGAAGAGCTAACATAAGATAAATCCAATTTTCATAAAGAATTTTATCTCATAAAGAGAGAGCGAAATATTTTGGAGAATTTGCAAAGGAAGTCGTCAATAGATTAGAAGAATTTTGTGTATGGTTATTGACGAATCCTCCAGAAAATGAAACAGAGAAACAGAGAATTCTCCATTAAGTATTTTACCCCTGGAATCGAGTGTATAAAACCACTATAGAAATCTGTCAGAACAGACCAACTTTCTGGATTCGACAGTGAGTAAAACCACTTTACAAACGTTGTAGTGGGAGCAGACCCACTGCTCGACCTGGGAATAACCTGAAGGAAATCATACAAAACTTTAAAAGGATTTATTAGCAGGCTGCTGATGAGTTGGGGGGTCTAGCCCCCTCCCTCTCCAACTGTTGCCAGTGGTGGCAAACTTTCACATTTATGGCTGTCAGCATCTCTCAGCATCATATTGCTACACCACCTCGTCGCCGAAATTTATTTTATACTCAGTTTACAGGCTAAGCGCGCGCTCCTCTGCCAACTAGCTCCCCTTTCTTACGATCCTTGCATAAACCCCCCCCCCCCCACCTTTCAACGTCCCTCCAGCCGCCTGCCCGACTTGGTAGTCGACTCCTACATGCACTTGCTTCTCGCTCGTCTACCTGGCCTGATTAAGTAAGTGATTTATTGTGCCTGCCTAATAATTTTGTGTGCCGCTGGGAATATGACAGGCTCGAATGCTGCTCCTGTGTGAAGTCTTGGAGGTTTACTCTATTTCAACGTAGCCAGCCTTATCTGCTTAAGATTTGGTAAAGTTTTCGACATGAGTCGCGGGCCATTTTCTGAGCTTCAATGTTTTACTGGAGTTTAATGGGCGAGCCCAAGTTGATCTATGTGGGCACTCGCGTTGTCGTGAGTGTTGGCTTGGCGATCCGTTTTGGGACGATGTTGTTTTTTTCAGATTTGCTTCTGTTTGTTTGCACATTAATCTTTAATTTCGAGAAATCTCGACGTAGGAGGCTTCACCGCTGTTTCGTCTTTTGGCAGCTAAGCGTATTTACTTAAATTTTCTTCACGCAGTTCGCCAGATTCGTCACTTCACGCTTGGAGATTTCTAGAGTTACGTATTTTAGAATGGGTGACTTGGACTTATTTTTCATACATGTTCCCTTAGAGTGCTTGTCCACGACAAGAATTTTCGTCGTCCGCCGTTCCGGCGGAACTGCCGGTTCGATAGTGACTCATTATTTCGTATGAGAGCTTGTCCACGAGCCGTCACGGCGTTTCTACCGTTCCGGCTGCCGTGAGCAGTACTGGATTCCCACTGTAGAGCCGGCAGGCAAGCGGCGCGGCGTGTACACGTTCAGACATGTGGTGACATGTGCGTTTGTCCACGATCCGGCAAACTCACCATCAGTGGCCGGATAGCGCTTGCTGATTGGGGTACATTGTTCATTATCAATATGAGTGCAGAATTCATTGTAGGTTGTGATATACTGATTATGCTGGTTCAGGAACGGCCAGTTCTGCGGGATGAGACTACAGTTGAGTATAAAGTCAGGCGGTTGACTTTGGAAGCATGGAAGGAAATATTCAGCCTCCTGAAAGAAGATTTTGAAACACTCCCGGATGCAGAAAGAAACTAAATAGGTAACCAAAAGGTACATGAAAATATACATAGTGTTTACTAGCGCATGTTACAGTCAGAAAGACAACATTAAATTTTAAAAAAATCTGACGTATTATATATATTTTTGCAATAATAGGGTGACCACCCCGTTATTTTCTAGAAGGCGAGAGGTTTAAATAGTAGTTTATTCACAGGTTTAAGATCACAATAACACTAACATTGCCCACAGATTCGTAATAAACTCCACATCGTTTTCGATATTTTGCCAAAGTATAATTCAAAGGAATCACCTCCCAAAGGCTGGAACATAAGTTGATAAACACCCTGTATTGTTCTACGTTTTCAGTGATCAAAATCGGGTACAGTATGCACACTATTATTCCCGTCCAAAATAAAAACCACAACAGTAGTATTGGTAAATACAAATAAATGAAAGTAAGTTGATTGTGTTGATTTTCGGGTGTTATAGCACTGAAAACATGCTGGAACACATTACACTGAACTTATATTCAGTTGTCACTATTTGACGCTGCATTACGCAAATCTGTCTTGCCACGGAATTCGTCCACATTCTGAAACGAAGTAGTTAGCAAATCCATTTCTAATAGCGTTTGCTCCCAAACTACCTCGCACTGCTTGTAAACGAGGGAGTGTTGAACGTTGTGAGTTCTCATCTATGATTGTGTCGACGAAAGTAGTACTGAGTCCCTCTTATTTATGAACGAAGTTTTGAAGAATACAGCATGCCTTCACTATGTCGACTGCGAAGTCTGTAGAAAAATTAATGGCCGGTGAAGAATTCTCCATTCATTGCTCACTATACCGAAAGCACACTCAACGAGACGTCTTGCTCGTGTTAAGTGGTAATTAAAAACTCGCTTCACATGATCAAGCTCTCGGCCAGTATAGGGACGAAGAAATTTACAGTGTAATGCAAAAGTTTCGTCACATACGAAAATGTAAGAAAGTTCCTCTTCAGTATCTGGTAGTGGCTTTGGAGATGGTATGTTCAGTGTTTTGTCCTGCTCCTTTTTCCAAAAAGAAGTTTCTTTAAACAAACTTTAGTCGCTATCCTTACCATAAGCACCGACATCAACATAAATGAAATCATAATTTGTGTCAACAACTGCCTTTAGAAACAATGAATAATAACCTTTGTAGTTATACAACATTGATCCACTGTCCTGTGGCTTAATGATTCTGATGTTCTTGCTGTCGACGGCCCCAACACGATTCGGGAAATTTGCCATAACTTCGAACTGATGTGCTATATCCATCCATTTACTGGTAGTCAGAGCTGTCATGTATGTCCCACGTAATATCATCCATATCTTCTTGCATACTACACGTACTATTCTACTTACTGTTTTTATTCCGAGTCGGAAACTGTAATGGAGGCCTGCGAAGGTATTTCCTGTTACCAGGTACCTGAAACAAATAGGAACATATAAGTTAATACTTTCCATTCTGTTCTTCGCAGGGAAATCGGTGATGGGCTAACATTCGTGACAACTGGATGAAGTGCCACAAAAACAGTGATTGAGGATCAGAAGCGCGGTCCAGAAGCACATAAAAAGCGCAAGTACATGTTTTATGTTGAACTACAGTTTCTAACGAAAATTGCAACTCATCGACAAACCTCGTCAAATATGCCTGACGATGATCCTGGTGAAACTGATGAAACTAACAGTCATGTGGACAAACGCTCTGATGAAAATCTAGAAAAAAAACGCCAAAAAGCAAACGACATATAAGTGAATTGGGCAAGAAAATTATGTCTGTCATTGACACTTCCATTGAACAGGGACAAAGCAAAATCATGTCCTTTTTAAGGGCATTGCACCAAATGTCGACAAATTCGATGAGGACGATATCGTCGACTTTGAATTCGAAGTGATGAAATTGATTATGGATATTAAGAAGAAGCGAAGCAACAGTGGAATGCGACCCCAACCCACTCAACATTCCTTCAATCAGTATGCTGAGTATAGTGCATTACATGCATACCAAACTGTAGGAGGTCCAACAACATATCGAATGCTACATGCCTCATCCACTACCAGTGCTGCGACCAGCCATGAGACACCATGGATGAATCGGAAAAATCGCCATCCAGTTAATTATCCTGTTCAACATTCACAAGATGCGATGTGTTTTCAATCTTACACCACCCCTGCATCCACCGCATCTGATGTTTTACAAACGTTGGATTTAGAAAATGCGTTCCAAAACATGCACTGTCAAGGCGGGCTATTCTTATTTGTGTTACTTTTTTCCTTATATTTATGGACCTTTCCTATTTTGGGTTTCATTTTGACATTTGGCCAAGTTACGTGCAATATCTTATTCCTTGGTGACTAATGGGACTGTGCACTTAAACCTTCCATGTTAATGTGATCTCAGTCATTCGTTAAACATAAAATAATCTAGTGCAATTTATCATATACGTGCTCAATATATTTTGTAGTTCATTTAAGGTGAGACTTCTGTCACAGTTCTACCACATGTTCTCTCTCAATGAAAATATGTAGGTGTTTCTGTATTCTCAAAATATTATTCCAAGCTGTGTTCATATGCAGTGATACAACACACATTTTAAGTTGAGAATTGAGTATGTTTGATGTAGACAGCTGTCAATGAAAAATACGACATGGCTGACCTGTCAAATAAGTTTCTCCTTACACCAAATAGACTGTAGTAAGGCTCACCTCAGTGTCACAGCCAGCATTTCAAGTGGATAAATGCAGTTCCGCATATTCGTGCCTTCATGTTTCAAATGGTCGTAGAGAAGTGCTAATAATTTATCAAATGTTTCTCTTGACATTCTGTAAAAATCCATATGCTTTGCGTCGTCTTCTCTTAGTTTATCTAACAACGTAATAAACGCAGCAAACTTAAATCGATCTTGCATTAGTGGATGAACCCAGTACTTTCTACGCTGTTGATGCCGCTTTTTTTTGGAGGTTGCACGTTATCTCCAGATACATAGTGCAGGGATTCCAAGACTCGACTGACTTCATTCCGGCCGCCTGCCGTCCCCCGGCGGAATTACCGTTCCGGCGAAAATTCTTGTCGCGGACAAGAGCCCTTAGGCTGACGGATTTGGATCACTGTAAAGCCACCAGTATTGACGTTTCTAAAATGCAACATCGAGCCCAGTACTTGGTTCTGTGAACCTTCCAGCATGCATTGTAGTAGCGAAGGCGGTTGGAGAATAGGATGCGTCCCAGTGCAAGCTCTATGCACCTTAGATCGGGAGCCATACATCGTAGCTATAGCCGGGTTGTCTGGTTCCATGACCGCAGTTATAGCCATGGACACACCTCGAAAGAAGAAGGGTCTAGATGGAAGGGCACAGAAAACCAGCGCAAAGCGAAGAGGGCGCTGGAAAATTCTGTGCAAGAGTCGTGGTTATGCCAAAATGTCCGCTTCCTGAAGATACCAGTCGATGGCGCTGTTCGTGGCTGGTGCGAAAGTTCCTGGAAGGAATTAGCTCTAGCTTGACAGCTCCAAGCATGCAACACGAAACTGACGTTTGCACACGAAATCACGTAGCTCTGGATAAGAGTTAAAAACTGGCCTAGCATTTAATGTAACGCAAGCTTTTATAAAAGAGATAGTACGTGAGTGTTATTTTGCGCAGCTTACACTGCAGAACATATGAGGAGAAGTACAACCAACAGATATGTGAGCACCAATAAAACATACGAAATTCAATTCTAATAATACCACCAGGCAGATACGTTCTAAAACGTGTCACCATCTGCAGGACAACATGCTAAACCGAACAATACAATTAACTATAGGCTGTTCACGGTAAAGTGAGCACTTCTGAGACCCTAGTTACTTTTCCCTTTCAGCCATATTTATTCCATTAGCCACGTTTTAAAATAAATATTGCCATGTAAGTGCTAAACACAGTGTGCATATTCCACCGCACTTGAAAGTTAACGTCTAAAGCTAAAATAAAATATGTTTATTCACTATAATTCCAAATGAGAGGGATTTCAAAAGTGCTCACTTTACCTATACAGACGAACTACGGTAAATTATTCTTTCAAAAATTTAATGGTACGTAATAAGCAAGATTTAAACATGTCATGTTGAACTGGCAGATTAGAAATTAAAATAGAACTGTGCATAAAACAATTATACTTTCAACTACCACAGAATTAAAATTAATAATTCATAACTCTTAAATTATAGATATTGCAGCCGATACTAGCTAGCCAACATTTTTGTCTGAGCTTAGAAAATATATTATAGAGCATGTCTCCTTCTTAGCGGATCTTCGTGGGAAAAACTTAATGCAAACTGAATCAAAATAAAACTTTAATTTAATCGTGGTGCAGAATAAAATGTTAATTAACGAGAGCTGCACGCTCTTTAAGCCTGGTTCGTACTTATCTGAGTATTTAAATATATTGATCGTCGTAGACAGCAGCTAGCCGAAGGATCCCCGTAACATCAAACTGTAGACGGCTCCGCAGCGGCGATAGACCATCTTCTACGTCGAGCTCTTCACTCACAGCTTATATGTGCGTAATGCAGTCCTTGCGCATTCATTTTATAAGTACGCGGAAGGCGAAACATATGTAGTATTTAATCACTGCTGTAGTCCGAACTCAGGCATCTTCTTTGCTCGTAATCTTAATCACGTCTTCGTGCCATCGTACTCGCCTGGTTTTATAATATTCGAACTCGTTTATTAATAAATTAACGCGAATTCCTACTGTAGATGTATTATCACTTCAGATCACCACAACCCTAGCGAAAAACCCAATATGGCTTAAAACTTCCTTTGAATCAATTCAAAACGTTCTCAGAGGAAGTAAAAATGTTCCACAAGCTTATTTCAAAATAAATGACTTACCTCACAGACTAGCTAGTATCGCCTCGCATAGTTATAACAAAAATATTTGCACATAACAAAACGTTGGCAACTTTCTCTCCCAAGGAGAAATTAATTTCTTTACCTACCGTACCAGTTCTAACTTTAACAAAAAAAAATATTTGTATTACAAAAAAAAAAAAAAAGCCAAAATAAACCAATAGTTTTTTTACGGTATTAAGTTATCGTTTGTATGTTTGTTAAACAAATTTATACTCTCAAATTATATACGTAAGTTATCTCAAACCTGATCATCAACATAATAAAAATAAAAATAAAAATTCCATGTGTTTGTGCATTCCCTACCTGACAGGAATCTATACCACCAGTTTCAAGGTTTCCAGCGCAGATCATGGCGTTGTTTATGGTGACAAAGCGAGCGCAGTTGGAGAAAGATATAATAGGTACGTTGGCGTACTGCAAAATGTTGGGAAGCCAGTCGTTGTTCTGGAAAATAAAGAAATAATTGTATTAGATTTGTTAAAACATCTTACTAATTTCGCTTCACACAGGATATTATGTTGTGACAAACAGAATGCGTTTTTCATGTAAATGAGTATAAATTATGTACAGTACAGGATGGGGCTGAATTCGACGGAAAAATTTCGCGAGGTGATTCCTTTTATACCTAAAATGAATAGTCCCTATTAAGTATTGGAAATTAAGTGAAATTAAATTTCAACTCTACGAATATTCTTTAATGCTGTCAGGATCTTCAACTTAAGAGCAAATTCCTTTTAGCACCGACTGTAATGAAAATAACATGGGCGGCCACTTTCTTAGTGCAGACAAGTTCTTTACCGTCAGGATTTACAAACATTTGATGCTGGGAAACTGAGCAGCATGATCTGATTAAATGGACCTTTGTTGCAACTGCCCAGGTTTCACAGTTTTTCGTGTGAAACGCACACGAAGGTTCGGCTGCAGAGGTACAGTGCCTAAGAAGTAGGCAGAACTACCTACAGGCGTGTATGATATGCTCCTGTGACCACTAAACACAGGATGGTGGACATTTCTTACACTTACTGCAAACAACATGTACATAGTCTTCTCGCGGTTCCTTCATACTTTTTCTAACCTTTGAAAAATCATCATATCTCTGGCGCATTTGGTTAATTTCTAAATATTATATTTATCACAAACGTTTTACACTTATGTTAAACTTAACATACCTTATTTTTGGTTAATATAAACGTACACTTGTGTATTTGATCTATAACGGTATTATTTCAATTATAATTAATACGAATTAGAACAGTGAGAAAACAGGTGTGTTGGTAATGCCAATTAGGAAATAGTTCTTTCGCAAAATATGATTAAAACGAGTATGCTCGAATTCGGCGTGCAGTCCCTTTGGTATAATTTACTAGACTTGGCTAAGCTTTGTTTGCACGAGGCGGAGGAATAGACTGAAAGTAGAACCTTGGCACGGCTTCAGGAAAAAAAATGCAAGTAACGAGGAATGGACTATACCATTCATCAATAAGCTTGCACTACTGAGGCTACTTGTTTGTTTCTGGCGACGGTCAGTGTATGTCACAGAAGGTGCTGCACGTGGCGACTGACGACGACTTATGTACCTATTTCCTGATTAAGGTCATGACGATCTCACTGGGAGATAGGCCTACATATAGCCAATTCACAGTTAGTTCCAACTTTTCTGAAACCCTGCTGAAGTTCTACTTTCAGGATATTTCTCCGCACCCGTGCTAGCAACGCTTAACCGAGTCTAGAAATTTACACCAAAGTGACAGCGCACCCCATTCGTACGCACTCAGAGTAATAAAATTTTGCTTAAGAACTATTTCTTACACACCTCTTGTCTTACTGTATTTTATTAATACTATTAATACTAATGAAAATGTATAATTTCTTGATAAAATATAACCAAAAGAAGTTCAATTCAACAAAAAATAAAGAATTGTTATGTTAAGAGACGTATAAAACGCTTGTGATATGTGGCACATTTAGGAAATAACCGAACACGTCATACACGGGGGGGGGGGGGGATTTTTTTTCAAAGGTTAGATCCGAAAATTGTGAAGAAACCGCGAATGGACTGTGGAAGTTCTTTAATGTGTTCAACAGTTTTGAAAAAATGCCACCACATATGCATAATGATTCTAAAATACAGGGTTAAACGACAGAATCAGAATCCTGCCAGTAAAATGAACAAAGAAGTCCTATTAACGTATGTTTTGCAAATGCATGTGTTTAGAGATAGATGCATCAGACCTCGTTTTGGACCAGTGGAGGTCTACCCATACAAGAATGTTGTGTACCTGTGGAATAAGGCCATGCAAGTTTATTTTGTGTAGTATTGTTATAATAACCTGTAATTCACTCAGAGACAAACGAAGGTGAAATCCACACACGGACAGGCAAATCGGAATTGTCGGGAAGCAGAATTGTAGGGAATACTATAGTAGGAACATTTTTTTTTTGTTCCTTGTCTTGACAGGAGTCGAAGATCGACGTTCGACCGCGTAGTGTGGAATCAGTCTGTACGGACATGTTGTGCACGCTTGGTTATAAGCTGTTCACGGTATAGTGAGCACTTTTGAGGCCCTAGTTACTTTTCCCTTACATACATTTGTTATCCTCTAATCATTTTTTTTAATAACTACTATAATGTATATAATAAACAGATTGTATAAATTCCACCGCATTTGGAAGCTTACGTCTAAGGCTAAAATAAAATATATCTATTGGATATTATTCCAAATGACAGGGCTTTCAAAATTGCTCACTTTACCGTGAATAACCTATAAGCCCCTGTCGTGATGTAAAATTTTCGCCTTCAAATATATTATTAAATAAATGTGAAGACAAAACGTGATTTTCAAATTTTTCCATTCAACATATTGGATCAAATAATCTTTAGCGCATTTGTAAATGCGCCACACAGTCAATTTTTTTCTAGGAGGAAATAGTCCAAATTTTCAATTGAAATTTATTTAGAAAGTGAGATAGGCCTAGTGTTTTTGTGTTTCTGTGGAGTCAACTACGAGAAAAATTTAACGAATGTTGTGATTTATTTTTACTTCTTTACCAAGTTGAAATTTTATTCATAAAAATTATTTATTGCACTATGAAATTTAATGCCTCCAAGATTTTTACATTTATGTGCGAAAATGATTTAAAATATAATTTATGCTCAGGTAGCTTTTATATTAATTCATTATCTTCATAACCTTATTTATATTTCATCGATTGTTCGCCATTTTAAAGTTTCGTGATGTTGGGAACGGTAACTCATGTTTATTATTGGCTAACCCTACCAAACATCAAAGAAATTTTTCAACCAACCCAATTAAAAAAATGTTTGATGGAAACTAGAACCAACCAACTATTCGAAACAAACATGGTGACGATAATGAAGTTTCGGGGACCTCACAAACTTCTAACTTTCTTTGACCAATCTTATTGGAAGCAGATGGACGGAAAAATTTGGCGGTGTGACAGGGGCTTTAGTGCTGTGATTGAATGAGTTACTGCAAAAAAGGGGGGGGGGTGTAGTACTCTTTAGGCTTTTTCGAGCCACTACTTTCTCAGGAACAGCCATGTGGGCGGACATTAAAAACACAATGAAAATTTATTTTAATGCAAAAATTAAAAACTTAGGAACAATCAAAATACCTTTCCTCGGTTTATTACTACGATGTGTTAGAAATATAATTTCAATTTTATTAAACAACACATAACACAACGACAATTTCATAACAACACTCGATAGTTCTTACCCTGTCCCACTTGATTTGTGGCTTGTAAGCTGTTATGTCTACTGAGACAGACAGTTGATTTTCGATTTAGTTTGCTGTAAGAAACTTTGAAATACAAATGTATTTGAGAAAATGAATCGCCAGTCTTCAATTCCTTACTGTAGAAAGCATTGGAAGTCAACGCCTAAATAATGTATACCAGTATCCAAATAGATAAACAATAGAAAAGCCTTAAGGCAAAATTCGCCGCCTAGATAAAGGTTTCCTTGACGAAGATGGGTTCCCTAATTGTCTCATAAGGATAGCCAAAATATGTGAATTTATAGCTTATCGTGCCAAGCTCCCGTGGCGCAGTCGGTTGGTGTTCCTCTGATCTGGGGTGCGGGAGGCTCGGTGTTCGAATCCTAGGCAAGGTTAGCTTGAGCTTGGCCGTAAGCTAGTTTATAAGCCGCCCCCTGGCATGCCCCATGCGCAACATCGGAGGGACATTAATAAGCCCCCTTTCCAATCAAATATATAGCCTTTCGTGGTACAGATGAGTTTGACGAATGTTTTTATGTTGGCAGTATATCTGCGAGCTGTTTACATTTTGTAGCTCGAAATCAGAGCTGTGCGCAATACAAATGTCGGTGTTGCCTCTCTACTTACTCTGAGAGCCACAGAAAGAGCTCACCTGATTCGTGGTGCCCCAGCCGGTGACGAATGTTTTTATGTTGGCAGTATATCTGCGAGCTGTTTACATTTTGTAGCTCGAAATCAGAGCTGTGCGCAATACAAATGTCGGTGTTGCCTCTCTACTTACTCTGAGAGCCACAGAAAGAGCTCACCTGATTCGTGGTGCCCCAGCCGGTGACGAATGTTTTTATGTTGGCAGTATATCTGCGAGCTGTTTACATTTTGTAGCTCGAAATCAGAGCTGTGCGCAATACAAATGTCGGTGTTGCCTCTCTACTTACTCTGAGAGCCACAGAAAGAGCTCACCTGATTCGTGGTGCCCCAGCCGGTGACGAATGTTTTTATGTTGGCAGTATATCTGCGAGCTGTTTACATTTTGTAGCTCGAAATCAGAGCTGTGCGCAATACAAATGTCGGTGTTGCCTCTCTACTTACTCTGAGAGCCACAGAAAGAGCTCACCTGATTCGTGGTGCCCCAGCCGGTGACGAATGTTTTTATGTTGGCAGTATATCTGCGAGCTGTTTACATTTTGTAGCTCGAAATCAGAGCTGTGCGCAATACAAATGTCGGTGTTGCCTCTCTACTTACTCTGAGAGCCACAGAAAGAGCTCACCTGATTCGTGGTGCCCCAGCCGGTGACGAATGTTTTTATGTTGGCAGTATATCTGCGAGCTGTTTACATTTTGTAGCTCGAAATCAGAGCTGTGCGCAATACAAATGTCGGTGTTGCCTCTCTACTTACTCTGAGAGCCACAGAAAGAGCTCACCTGATTCGTGGTGCCCCAGCCGGTGACGGTGCAGAAGGCGTTTTCAGCGAACTCTCGTGTCGACAGCGGAGCTAAGCGCACGTTGTTCCGGCCCAGATTCAGAGAGTTTGACAGCTGTAAAAAAAAAGAAAACATGCGAATTCATATATATATATAATTAAATTATATTGCAGATGTCTTAAATTTGCTCGACGAAAACTCACTGCGTTCAGTTCCTCGCAAGTTCGAAATTATTTAGTTTTTCATTTATTTTTTGTTCACTGTTCATCAAACACTCTCGAAAGTGCTTTCCAGTTTCTTAATGCGTTGCGTATCGTCTCGCTATTTGTAACAATTTACGTTTTTCCCAAGTTAAAAATTTTCATCCTTGCGTTGACGGAGTGACACTGAAAATGTTACAAATATTATTCATTACTATTACGCCACTTTATTTTCCATCAGATAAATACAGTTACGAACATATATTTATTTTTGAAGATGGACGGTATTAGTATTCATTTGATCATCAACCAGTTATACCTTGAACAACTGACCAATAGATACATGGTGCCATTAAAAATACTAATGTTAGTACTCGGATCTTACTAATAAATAACGCTATAAGGCTAACTTCCCAGTACGCAGCAGTATTATTTCCCCCCTTCCAGTTATACCATTTTTGTTTGAAACAATTTTTCATTAGGAGTCCCGGTACGGAGTTGTGGACGGTCAAAATAAATGTGACATCCTGTGTGTGTATATATATATATATATATATATATATATATATATATATATATATATATATATATATATATATATATATATATGTATATATAGACACACACACACATCTGCCAACTAAACTCATGTAAATTATTGTGCCTCATTTTACACTAACCATTATTTAACTCACTTTTATTTAGTTGTTTTCAGGTAAGGTTATCAGGAAGAAAGCATCAAAGGCACAATTGGAATAACCAGTAGCTCATTTAGTGCACATGAAAAGAAAACTTAAGTTGAACGTTTGAAGTTGCTAAATTCAAATCCAAGCTGGAAGCTTTGAAGTCAGAAATACAACTCGGTCTCACAATGTCGAAATTTGCACGTAATGGGATTCTATTTTCAATTAAATTCTGATGTTACTATGATAGAAGACGAGAGATCTACTAAGTGTGTTGAAGATTGTAAGTTCAAAATATGGTTTATTGTATTCAAAATATTTAAATTTTATATATGTTTATATATTCAAAATATGGAAATTGAATATCCAATTGGTGTTGTGTTCCTATTACTACTGGTAATATTGGATCATCAGCAACGTCAGGAACATAATCATTTACTTATGCATGTGGCTATTCTTCTTGCATATCTCTTGCAATATTACACACGACAGCACAGCATTCGGATTTATATTTGCATCAAATATAGACTCTAATTTTAGACACTGTTACTTCTCTTTCTTATCAGTGCCATTTCATATCATTCTCACTGTATTTTTATGGGCACGGTTGAAAGGGGTGGCAACTGAGGTTGCTTCTTGATTCACGCTGGTGTCATAGCCCATTATCTCAGTGGTTATCCGGAGTCCCCTAGATGTACCGAGGGGCCGCAGTAGTGTAGTAGTTAGGCTACTCACCTCCCACCAAGGAGAACCTGGTTCGATTCCCGGTGGGGCCGCTGTCGGATTTTCGCACGTGGGAATTGCGCGGGAAGATGCAGTTGGTCGTCGGGCATTCTCGGGAATCTCGCCCCTCCCCCCTTGCAGCAGCGTCTCACACGAGTACCCTTTTCTGAAACCACGTTGTCAGAAGGAGAAAATATCGAGGAACGCAAATGGTGGCTACTCCTTCTAGACGACGAGGACAGCCGGAGACACGGAAGACATAGAGAGCCAGGACCTGTACATGGACAGTACTCACCTCCACAACTGCGATGTCATGTATGGGTGTGCCGTTGCTCATGACAATGTAGCCTCCGTGCACGACGATCCTCCTCACTTGCCTGCTCACAATTTCGTCGTGTCTGTTGATGCTGCCCGCCACCACAGTGAAAGAACGAACCGAGTACCTGTGGGTAAACGCACAGCAATATACACACCTCGCAAAATGTTTGGAATACCTACTGGGCGATAAGGCAATTTGGAAGGTAGGATATCGTGCACAACCTCCAGAAACACTTCCAGACCTCACAAGAGCTGCGCAGGTGGAATGGGACCTTCATCCGGAAGATAACGTCAACACATTGATCACAAGCATGCCACGGTATGTTAGGGATCCGTGCAATACACATGGAGGCTATACACGGTACTAAACTGCAGTGGGAAGACAGAAGTCATTCCCAGTCAGGGACACCATTACGTTCATTTTGTTGTTCTTCAATGTTTATTTATTTGTGATAATGGAATAATTAGAGACCTGCAAAATTCACGTTATCAATTGAAGACAAAGTAGACTTCATAAACATGTGGGTTTGCATTGCTCGTGTCATTGGGCTCAGTAGGTTTGACACCTAGCTGTGGGTGGCTTTGCACCATTCGGAAACAAGTTACGAGAAGGTAGCCCAATCACGTTTTGCCTAGTTAAATGAGACTGTGGCTCCTCACATTTGCAGAAGCCAATAAACAAATGGCACCGACTCTAGTGTATATAGGGAGGCTAAATCTAGCGTGCTGCCAAAAAATAACGCGAATTTTGTATGTCTTTAGGAATAATGTTTATTTCTTGTTAGAAACACTTTGAGTTCCATGTTTTGTATCGGCACAATTAGTAATGTCTCATTGCTGTGCTTTCTTTTATGTGTATTCCATACGCCTTTGCTCTCTTTATGTATATCCCAAACTTTTAGCGAGGTGTATATTTACGCTTCTTGTATGTTATCTTAAACATACATTAGATAATCTTTATGTTATCGGGTCTCCAGGCAGGATAAGTCTTTGAAATTTTCAAAGTGTAAGCGAACCATATTTTGGCGCTCTGTCTCCACCTCTCCCCTCCATTTATGAAAATAAAAATATTATTAAACTGTTTTGCAGTTGTGATTCCTACTTTGTGTAATGTTGATATGGGCCAGTACTTAATGGAATGCAGTAACGAGTTTTTATTCTTGTATCTTAAACCTCGTTTATTATAATTAGAACCACCTTAGGCAATCATAAAACTTCACAATTAGATAACTCCCCTTTACTGTTTCTCAAAATAGCAATGGGTTTTGCTAATATTTCAAAGTGTAATTAATTATAGTGGGTTTAAATAGTGTATGTAAATAATACATTATTTTAATATTATTTGAAATTATAATTTAAGCATGCCTTAAAAAAAAAATTGGGCAGTTTTTTTTTTTTTTTTTTTTTTTTTTTTTACTCATTGAAACGATTTCATGGTGAGTTTTAGGCGCCCTCTTTTGCATGGCGCCCTCCGCGAATGCGCGAATGCTGTTCACGGTAACGCCTGTTGGCTGGGTAGTACTTGGTTAATTGAAACTTTGAAGGGCGATACAACAATTGGTAGGTGGATTTCCAGATGGGGATACCCGATTAGGCGCCACACTGCCGGCAGGCTGCTGCTGATGACTGATGCTAGTGATGATGATGATGATCTCAAGGTACGGCGGGCCGCTCGCCCGGGTGAACGCAATCCCTCGGTGAATTGTCGAATGAGCCGATCTGGACAGGAGAATCAGACGTTCCTCACGCGTGTTACTTACGTCGGGACGATGTAGTCCTCTTCAAGCTGACCTACACGTCTTCAACTGTGAAAAGCTCTGACTTGAGCATGCTGACTATTAAGGCGACTGACGTAGAAATACATAAATATGGGTGGTAGGGGACCCAGACCCCGAAACGCCCGAATACAGTGCTTGAAATAACAGACACGAAGTCTGAAAGCTTGTGCGTAATTATCCTTGCACAAAAGACTTTGCACAACTGTATGTGAAAACTTGCGCGGATTCTGCGGTGACTGGATCTGGCGAGCTCGCGGGGCGCGAACTATTGCGGCACGTGGTTCGCCCCGGACTATCTATTTTGTACGTGTTGGTAACTTGCAACAAAAATAAATTACGTGAACCTTTGCATGGAAAATGAACGAAATAACTACACAATATTCCCTTGCACATAAACAATTACAAATTAAGAGTGGATGGCATGAAATTAGGGTGAAACAACCAAGGTGAGAAATACGTAACTTTGAAAATAAACAAAATAAAATTCTGAGGCACTTGAAGGGGCTTCTTTAAACGTTAACACGCTTGGTGTGGCTTTCTTTCCTTTTGATCAATTACTTTTGTATTGCCCTACGGTTTACATGCTCGAAGTCTGTCGTAACGAACCCTTGCCACGCCCGTTGGGGGGGGGGGGGTATGTGTTGCCCTGCCATGCACTTTCCTACACTCGCACTACACTCAGTAATCGGCATTCGTTCTACTGGCGAGACGCGAGTGCCGATTGATGCGATGTACTCGCGGCGTGGCAAACGGTCGGAGAGACAGGATGCCGTCATGCGTCAACGGTAAACTGAGTGCTTTTGAAAGTACTTCTTAAAAGCTGATTTTATACACATCGTGTATTCTTACACCATAAGTACAATTAACATTGCCATGGTTCAGATTACTTTATTCATGCGTCGGGCAACTGAAAATTGTGAAATTTTTTGAAAAGCAAATAGTTTTAAAATTTTATTATTTTTGCGCTTATATGTATTAAAGAACAGAAAGCAAAATAAACAATTTCAATATTCACTAATGTTTAATGCAACTTTTTTAATTGAACGTTATAACACGGAACTACTTTTCCTCCATCGTTACCAACTTTATTGGGTGCACAGCCAGTCAGTGTGCCCGATAAAATATACTCTGGTAGGGGCAGTGACATTTTCCAAAGGTTGATTTCAAAAGTGCTCACTTTACCATGAACAGCATATACCTACTTGGCGTACATAAAGGACCAGCCATGTCTCGAGGCGATGATGATGGACATGCTCAAGGCCGAACATCGGTCTGATCACCCGAGCAATGCTACATTGACGGCGACTCGGTAAGTCGATACACGCTGTGGTTTTCCATAAGTCTTTCGCATCACGAGACTGTTTGTGCAATCAAACAATCCGTATGGAACGCGAAAAGAGAATTATTTTCCCCCGTGTGAATTACCCTGCTTGGCCTAGAACCATACGCCAAGTGAAGTGTTTGCAATGGTAAAACACTGGACTCGCATTCGGGCGGACCCGCGCTTCGATTCCCGGTCCGGTAATTCTGATATCGGTTTTCCATGGTTTACTTAAAATCACTTCAGGCAAATGCTGGGATGATTCCTTCCTATAGGCTTTATCTGACTCCTTCCCCGTCCATGTCTCAACGAATGATTTACTCCATCTATAATAACCTCACTGGCAATGTGTTTAGTAAATATGCCATGACTCACAAGCGTTTAATACTTGTGCTAACGTAAAAGTATTTTTTAATGTTAAATTGAAATTTTTCTTATAGTTTATCGGTTAATTATATTTCAATCACAATTAATACTAAAAAAAATAGAGAGAAAATAGGTGTGTTGGTAAGGGTTCAGAAAAGTTGGAGGTGACCGTGAATGGACTATATATGGAATCAAATCCGTACTGCTGACATGATTTTTGCGCATATTGACCACGAGAAAATCTGTTTATACGCGTGTTAAAAAAAAAATATTTCCCCGCGAAGAGAGAGCATGTTGCAGCATTTTAGCTTGATTTTAATTTATTACTTGAGAGAAGAGGTGGGTGTAAAATGTATCTGATAGGAATACCGATCATTTTATTGTATGCACCATGTACGATTTATTGAGAGAAAATAAATTCCTTGTTGAAGTGATGGTATTTTGCCCGCGGTATGAGAACTCCTAACTCCTGGGATGTCTGAAGATCCACAGTGTAAGTGAACAAAATCACGGGTGGGACACACTCAGGTCAAAGACCACACAATCCGCACAGGGCTGTTTGTTTGGTTGCCTGAATTGTAACATTTTCGGCTTCGTGGCTTCATTTGCGAGAACATGTCGGTTCTATGACATCGGAATAAATGTTGTATCTTTTATAGGCATCTGATTTTCTTTATTGTTATTAACAGTTTTATATATATATATATATATATATATATATATATATATATATATATATATATATATATATATATATATACACACACATGCATACATATATATTATTAGATGTGAAAATACTATACGAGTTGGAGACGTTTAGGATATGACGATAGTGATTTCAAATATTATACTGTAGTAGGCCTATATCAGTGCACACTCATTTATATGTCCACAAAGACTGGTATGGAAACAAGCACATGCATCGTTTTGGACTGTATGACACCATATTTTGCATATTATTTGTAATTCTTAATGAAATTTGAACCCTCCTGTACGTTTTAAAATTATTTCGTTATTTTTCATAATTAACGTAATTTAGGATCCGCCATTCTTTTTTTATTTTCATTTATGCTACTCTATGGTAAGAGTGTGTATAATTTGGAGTAATTGGTAACTTAACTTGAGTACGTTAATTGTTTATGGTTTATAATTTGTAATGTCTCAGAAGAATTTATTATTTTAATTATAACATTATTTATTTTCTTTTGTTTGTAAGTTTGCATTACTTTGTATGTTTCGGCTTTAGAAATGTCTTGTTAGACCGGATGTAGCTGAACTCCATTTTGGAATGAGTGTACGAAGTAGCCGGAAGTTAGGGGCTTCTGGTTACGGACCTTAAGGTCCATGGACGTGATTTTTGTAGCCGGGATTTCGAAGGGCGAAATCCCCACCATCATCGCAACCTAGGCAGATTAGTTTAGTCCCAGAAGTTAGTTTCAGGTAGAGATTGCTTAGTAATTTTGAGAACAGGGCTAAATTAAGCATAATCATATTATTTTATTAGTGGATGCTGCCTGCCACGAAGGACGCTACACGACACGCCATGATGGAGACAAATGCAACTATGCACTAAATAAGGGGACGCCGTTTAATTCGAGGCCAATGGACTTGGGCCTAGTAGCAGTTTCTACAGTATTTTAATGTTCCTGAATATGGTAATTATGGATGTCACTTTTACTTAAGAAATAGTTGCTGGATTTAAGTGTTAGAGCGCTAAGAAGACCAGAAGTCCAGCTTGACCCGACCTGAGCTAGATTCTGGAGCAATATTAGCTTAACTTTTCCTTTTATTTGAGGTGAACTTTGAGATTACTTTCGCTGGAGAACACTTTAAGAAGTAATTTTTCCTAGGAATTGTAATTTTAATTAGTATTTGAGAAAGTAATCACAATTTTGACTATAATATTCTGAATGGAGCTCGAGGCATAAAGTTTTAATAAGAGGCACTTAACTGAGACACAACATGTTTAATATAGTTATTTGAACTTCATTTTGATTTTAATTGGAAAAAGCAGTATTAAAGATATTTTATTTTGAATTTTAATTTTAATCTGGAGTAGTTCTGTTCGAATGGTGGTAGTAATTCGGTATTCCAACCTACTTGCAGGATAGAATTTTATTTAATTGATTTCACACAACCACACGGTTTCAAATAATTAAGTTTTCGTTTCTGATTTTAAACTAAAAAGATTTTTGACAGTATTAAGTTTATTTCATTTTCATGTTGAGTTATGTAAATTTCATTTTAATGAATAATAATAATTTAAATGAAGTGTTTCTTTACACTGAATGATAATTCAGTGTATTTTTAGTGCCAGTGTCTTGAATGCCATTTTCAGAGTTACAGAGGAGATTACGGTTGCACCAGAGGATTGTAAGTCATATAAAATATCCTCACATGGTATTTACACACAGGTTCTAAAGTTTTTTCCAACCAGAATATATCTTTGCATATTTCTTATTTCTGTTCCCAATTTTCTCGTACTTTTCTCATGATTTATCACTGAATATCCCTAATTTATGCCTAAATTTGTATTTTGTTTTGATATCTCACGGCCACACGATACACATTAAACAGTATCCAAATTGAAACTTATCAAATCACAAATTACAAAATGCCTAATTAATTAATTTATACATAGCCTTTGTTGTGTATGGACATGATTACAAACTGTCAGCCATTTTTTTTATACAGTGGAATAATAATTGGTTTAAATAATCTGAATTAAATAAACTGAGTTCAAAAAACATTTCATATGCACTTTAATGAAGTGATTTTGACGAAAAACGAAAAAATAAAGTGAAATGCTTTTCACCACTTATGTCTGACGAATATCACACTACATAAAGTAATACCAAGGCAGTTTAAATTGTAACACTAAACAGAACTAAAAGGCATCAGAATTAAAAGTTATTAATTTTAATTATATTTTTTTCATTTACTGGTTTAATTACGAGATTTTCACACCGCCCAGATTATTGAAACCACATTAAAATGTAATTCGTTTTAGAAAATTTCTCATTTTTATATAAATATTATGACGTAAGAGAATTTCAAGATTGCGGTGAGATTTAACGATATTATTTTTTCTTTTGAATTTTGCGACAAGCCAAGTCAAGTGCACAACATTTTCAGTGTCATATCATGAAAATTTCAACGTCTTCCAAAACTAATACGGCAGCAAAATCTTTTATGGTGAATGCTCCTTGATCTACTACCTGAAGCCAGCTTAAACCCTCAGCTGCGCTACTCACAGCCAATCACCTACTCTGCAACTGTAAGACTTCTGAATATGTCCCAAAACAAAACACTGGCACAGATTCTACTGTATCTTTCCATAGATCTTTGCTACAGTGCTTTTCTCATTTCCTTATATAATATATCCTTCCACGATGGGTTGTACCAGTTCCAACTGAGAACCCATTTTTCACATTCAATTTTATTAGTTTAAGAAAAACCATGTTCCCATTACTTACCCAACAACGCAGTGAGCCGCAGTCAGCACCATAGTGCTACTAATTATTGTACCTCCGCACGTATGCTGGCCATTCCTCCTCAGCGACACCTGGACAAAAGAAGTGCGTTGATATTTTGATATCTACTAAATATGATTTTATTTACAGAGCTCCCCTGGACAGAAAACTATGATTTCATGCAAATTTTAATTTTCAAATTTGTCGTTGTGTGTACTCCATACTCACCTCGATTAACCCTCATCGGCTCTCAATACCTCGATGTTAAGAGCTGCCTAAATCTCTTAACTCACTCACTGCAAGATTAAGGCTGCGGCATACCCAGAAGCAGAACTTCAGAAAAATTCATCTTATTAAAATATAGGTCAGTATATTACATTTCGTGGGTATTGTGTACGCTAACGAGTATAACTAAAAATTTGCACTTTTAGCTTCTTTCCGAAGGGAATATATAATAATGAGATCACTTTCCTATTCATGTGTCTGTGCGTGTTACCCCAAAATCTTTTGATCCCTTCACCGATCTCCACCGAGCTTGTTACATGTTGAATACTTATTTTCAAAATGGTGGTCATTTTTTAATTTTTGCGTACTTTGTCTTTTCTGTGAAACCATTCACTCGATTTAAACTAAATACGGTACATCGACATAAAATGCTAGCTTAATTAAATGCCGAAACTTTTCTCCTTATTGGTACACCACTTTGAAAATCAGCGCCACCTGAAAAATTAAGCTCTTACATCATGTCTCGGACACCACTTTACCTGTTCCTGCAAAATTCAGAAAGTAATTAGCCGTGTGATAACTCTCTAAATGTGCATTATATTTTAGCTTATTGGTAATTTATGTCCATAATGGTGGCCACATAAACATTTCAGGTTGAAATATTATATCTACTGAACATTTTGACCAGCTTAAACCAAATTTGGTTCAGTAATATTTCCTATTGCGGGGTAAAAATACGTTAATTCACATCGTCTTTTGTCTGCCATTTTGGAATTATTGCGTCACTTGAAAATAAAAACTCTTAGCTTTTATCGTGGGAACCAATTACTAATCCCGTTTATACAAACCCACTATGCACATGCGTGTTTTTAGTACATATAGAAAATTCTATTTTTCTTTTTAAGTGACAACAGTATTAATATTTTAGGTTAGTGTGCCATATCCACAGAATCATTTAACCTATTCTGACCAACCTTGGTAAACTGACAGTTACTTGAAACGTAAGGTTATTACATCCTAACCTCGGAACTAGTTAAAGAATTAACGTCAAATTTGTATAGTAGTAGGGATATTATAAACTATAATAAAGGGTATTCTACAATATAATTATTTACTTGCCAAACTTTTTTGTATGATTTAAATATATCACACACACTTTTTTCAAATTGTGGCTATAAATATATTTTATGTTAGACTACCTAATAATTAGGCTTACTTAAATGAAACTTCGTAAACTGGCACTATTTCGGTGACCATCAAATTAATTTATCTGTTGTTTTTGTCCGCCATTTGGAAAGATACAACCAATTTCATACTTCGAAAACTACCCTAACGAATGCCAACTAATTTACATAAGAATAATACTGTTACAAACAGCGTGATGTATTTCAAAATCAGTTAGCTACTTATTTCCTGAATTGCTGCATTGTTACAATTTGTGTTACGTATCATATTCATGGAACAGTAAAAGTGATTTAATCCAATTTTACATGCTGCCTGTTCTTCTGCTTTGCATTAATGACACAAACTGATAGCTTGTTTAGTGTGATATGTTGATGTAGGTAACATAAAACTAAAATGAAAGAGATTTCTCAGTAACATCTAAAACAGCCCCCTTCACATTCTGCATTCAAGTGGTCAGGCCACGTAGTTTGTGTAGTCTCTTCGCAGTATCTTTACACACTTTGAACCAAACATCTGAAAAATCAGCCCATGTAAGACGTGTTTGGTTATTTTCTATATGTCATTTACCGCACGCTTATTTTACTTCTGTTAGCATACAAGTATCTTATTTCCGGTACAATTGAATTTTTACTTATATTTTTGTTTATAAACTATAATATTTTATTACTAGTTAATATGATCAAAACCAGAGAGAAAATATGTGTGTTGATAATGCTTAGTGATAAATAATTCTTATGCCAAATATTATTAAAGTTGGTGCGCACGAATCCACGTGGTGGTGTCCCCTTGTAATTTTCTATATTTTGTTAGGCTTTATTTGCATGAGGCGGAGGAATATCCTGAAAGTAGAACTTTGGCAGGGCTCCAGAGAAGTTGGACGTAACCAAGAATGGAATATACCAAAGATATGGCATACAGAACAAACTCAACTTCGCCGTTTTGAAAATGTAGACATCAGCAGTATTGTGAGGAAGATGAATCTACGAAGAGGGAAGGTGCGGGAACTATTAGCTTTGTTTAAACGGTGTTGGGGGTAACCCTTTGAGGACGGCACATATTTGCTGGCACTGAAGATAAGGTTGAAGTGAGCTGCCTATATCCTTCACTGGAGCATTTGCCAGTTGCGTTATTATCTGCATTTCCACTCAACATCGTCGTATTGGGTCTGGCTACACAGCAAACGCCAATTGTACTCTGCAACGTTTATATGGCTATCGGCCAATGGAGTCGCGCGTTGACGGTGTACCAATGAATGTGTCGCGGCAGATGTAGCAATTTCTACAGCAATCATGTTGATTTAAAAAATCATTGAAAAAAAAAGTTTTATTCTTACGACCTGGAATTTTTTGCATAGATTCCGATAAAGCGCAGCGAAATAGTAAGACTATACAAGTGAGAGTTTTGCCTTCAAAAATAAAGAAAGCTCCATATAAACGTTGCCCGAATTATATACATGCATACTCCTGAAAGGGTTAATGAGGTGTTAAGCCTTCATAACTGGAGACGGTACACACAACATCCTGACAAACAAGTCAGATAGAACATCTCGGACTTGACATTATACGTTTATCGTCAGTTATTACACGAGGTTGCCATGCTGTGACGCATTCTGAGCACCGCTCATCAACCCAGATACTGTTCGTTGTGCCGCGCAACTACTCCAGCCCTGCCCGAGGCACCGTTTCACACACAGCCACCTCAGCAACTCGAACACGATCCTCACCAGCGATACAGCGACAAATCAGCAGCAGCACACGGGCGCAACCTCCTTGCTGGCTGTCACGCTCATATTCGAGTTGAGAGATTTGGGCGGCTCTTAAAAGCGGGGTCTTGAGAGGCGGTGAGGGTGAAATGAGGTGAGAATGGAGCAGCAACAGAATGCAAGGACGGTGGTTACTGTAGATCCCTGAGAGAACCCACCGACCAGCGACATCGTCCGGCACGATTCCCACTTGCGAAAATCCGGGAGTGACCCGGCCGGGGATTGAACCCTGTTCGCTTTGGTGGGAGGTGAGCAGGCTAACCGCTCAGCCGCCGCGGACCCTTCATTTTTGCTGTGGCTGATTTCGTCACCGCATAGTCACCTTCAAGAGAGTTGGCCGCATTGTGGCAGATCCTCGGGGGTCTTAAGCAGGGGTGTAGCCAGGAATTTACTTCCTTGTTGGAAGGTGGAGGGGGGAATTAAAATGTATATTTTTGGAAAAAATACTAAAGCTGTAATATTAAAAACTTAGTTTAAAAAATTATTTACAGCTAATGGTTTAGTATACAGAGATGGAACTACAAGATGTTATAAACATACTTCTTGTTCAAAGGGGGCCATATATTGTTTATGTTTAAAAATACAAAAGTTTAAATTTTTTTCAAATTTTATTTATGTATATTTTAATTTCATTTTGTTGGGGTGTGAAGGGTATGTCCTGATTAACACCCCCCTCCCCGTCCCGTCATGGCTATGCCCTTGGTCTTAAATGTATCACTGACATCTACATCGTTGGGATACTCGGCACACCGGAGAATTTCAGATACATTTTCGTCAAAATGGATAATTAAGTGTGTAGGTATATAGTTCTTGTGTTCCGATGGCTGGTGCATTGTACAAAGTGTTCCAAAATTAATTACGTAATTTAGGTGAGTGTACTAAGTGAAAATAATTGTGTTGCCAAACTGTTTTCCAAATATTTAAATCAACAAACAAAATGGTTCGTCAAACATCAAATTTTCTCTGATAGATATAGCACCCCTTGGTCACATTGGTACTCGTCAATGAGCCAAAACGGAAACTTTTAAATAATTAAAATTTTATTTTAATATGTGTTATTAATTAGTGTCACACATATTTATTGTTACATTTTTGTATTCAAATTTAATATTTGGGAGGCTTACTGCTGGGTCAATTCTAGGCATTTCGTACTCATTGCAATCCAGCCACATAGTTATTATTACACAATTTTAGACACCGAAACCATGGTTTGTTGTTCTGCACCTGGGGTAGTGCCTTCCCCACTCCTTAAGAGCCTGCATCACCCACCATATAGCATTTTTATTTATTTATTCCTGATTCAAATTAAGGAGAATTTATTGAAAAACGCGAAAATAGAAGCTTGCTAATTACACTGACCTTTATTATGGACATACTATATGAACCATTAATGCATTTTTGTGTAACAATTAACTTTATAGAACATTTTATATATTAATTCATTTTCATATTTCATTGACAACCAGGGAACACCTATTAATAATCTGGTACAAAAATGTACACAGAAACTTTAATAGGTCTATAGTGTTTCTACCTTATATAATGGAACATTTTCAGTAATGACCCTGACAATTATGTTATGACACTAAAACAAATAATTTCTGTATAAGGGGCGATACAGCCTCTTACTGCTGTAGTGCCCCAGAAGTTTAAATTACCTGTGATTGCTATTTGGCATTAGCAGATTTTCTTCCTTTTCCTTCTGGTATGCTGGGTACGTGTAAATTAGCACGAGGGCTGTAGTAAACATCTAGAGTGCAAAATGCAGGTGTTTATCCCAAAATAGTTTCTTCATTTAGACTAGACTATCTAATTTCCTCAAAAGGCCCTCTTACAAATTCACGTTAAGCTTAGTTGATCATGTGTGCTTATAGCAAATATAACCTCACATGCATGGGTGGTCTGTAACAATCCCATTAAATTTCATTGGCATTTGGGAGGACTCTCCCCTCCCCCCCTATTTTGTGCAACTACAATCCCCTGTCGAGCACAGCAGCAGAAGACACAGCAAGGTGGTCGGCAAATAGATGTTTGACTTCGACCCCCGTCGCTACAGAGTCTCGAGATGTTCCAGTTTGACAGTAAACAGCTGGTACTCCTCTTTCTTATGTTTTCTGCATAATTTCTCATAAAATTTCCAACTTTCGTCCCTTTAACCAAAACCAATCCCAATCATTTCATTAGGAAAATATTAAGGAAACTTGTAAGTTTTGTATTTTCACTAGCTGTTATGCATGTTTTAAACGGCCATTGAATAAAAAATAGGTTTAATGTAGCATAGGCTATTTGTGACTAATATGTATAAATATATTGTTACTTTGAATTTTTAATCTTTGAAAAGACGATATTCGTTTTGCGGTTTGCATCCCTCCTGCCATTCCCATTTGCACAACCCTCTCACTCCTGTGCAACCCAAAATAAGCTCGCTCCTACGCTAACATGTATGGTTTAACCTTAAGCACCAATGTTTAAGCTATTATAAATATAAATAAAAAAGTACCCAACCATTAAACAGTTTGTACCAAAATATGAGATGTTACGGTCATGGATGTTTCGTGTAGGTTGATTTTAAAAGTACCCAACCACGAACCAGCTACAAACGAAGTAGTACAGTTTACCTGGTACTGGAACTGTCCCTGGACAGCCGGCTGGCCGCCTACTACTCTCGGTTCTTTTCCAGCAAAAGCATTGGCGAGTAACACAGTGTTGTATGCTGTAGATATGTGAGAGCCACGGGTCACTACAATCTGGGCGGCTGTAACAATAAACATTTTTTTTTTTTTTGCTTCTCACAGTGCACACCATAACCATTTACCTTTAATGGGATCCAACTGGACGAAGAACACAGTAAAACCGTCGGCAGAATTTGTGATGGCCAACAGATTTGATAAACAAATTGGAATACTATAATAACAGGCCGAAAATCTTAGAGGCCAAGGAGTTTTCACTTGTAAATCTCGTGCTCAGGCTCGCTGGCTGATGTTGTGTCATCTTTTCAACCTCATACTGTAGAAGACAAAATGAAACTACTAGAACGCTTTTTTTTCACTATCTGTTAAAAGCATCTACATCACCACTATTGCATTTGTGAAATATATGGGTGACCCCCGATTATGTACATCTGTAAAATACATCGCATTATTAGCAAGTATTTTCCCGTCTCTGTTGTGGTGCGTATCAGTTAGTTTATTTATTGATTTTTTAGAATGTGACTACAATGCATAAAAGCTCAGGGTCCAGTAAAACTCACCAACAAACTTAACAACCCATTTACAACTTATAGTTTCAGCAGTACAAACAAACAGAAGCACCAATAAAACATGGATGAAAAGCTGCTGCATCTCTGTATGACTGCAGTAATGTACACACTCAAAATTCAAGGAAAACCATAAGTATAATAATATCACATAGGACGATTTCCCTACTTTATTTGCTTGCCTTTCCTAAAACTCCAAGGCTAGATTGACCATAGCTGACTCTCACCCAATTGGTGGTACCACATAACCCAACACTCATAATACTGTGTTTCAATCGCCCATTAACAACTACAATAATAAATTATATGCTTCCCTAACTTAAGACTCTGAACACATACAGCTGAACCAATTTATATATGCTGCTCATCAGCAACTGGCAAATACTTGGGTAGCTATCAGTGATATCTGAAGTACAATTTTATCACATATAAGTAATAGTTAAAACACACCATGACTAACATAAAAACACCAGTGATCACCATAAAAACTATATAAGGCCACTCATTATTATAGATATGCGCTACATTATATAAAAACATAGTTACTCTAAAATGCAGCATATGGTAATTTGACATGTGCAACAAACAGTTCTATTTCACGGAGGTATTCTGAACCATGATCATCCTAAACCGATCTTGCTTTCATCCACAAACCCGATTAAAAAGCCATGTACTAATATTTTCGATTTACGAACTCCAGAACACTGCTGTTCTCACTACTCATTTGGCAACTCTGTTCGGACATTAACTTCAAGTGCGCGCATCGTACTTCAAACAATCATTACGCTTCGCTTAACTGAACTGTACAATACAGCAGGACATTAAACTTATAAGCTCTTTACAATACAGCAGGACATGAAACTTATAAGCTCTTTACAATACAGCAGGACATGAAACTTGTAAGCTCTTTACAAGCCGTCGCGGGAATCAATCCTCTACACTGTGTGCACATTTAAAGTACAGGTCCAAGCATACCCGCACATCCAGTGAGTAGGAATAAATCAGCTGGGTATTACCTGGTTTATGCTGCAGCAGTTGTTCAAGGAAAAAAAATAACCTTTGTCTCAAGATATTCTCGGCCGTCATCAGACGACGCAATCCGACCGGCCACGCCAGTTGGCCTTGAAATCACCCAAGTCGGTTCACCACACGCCATGAAAATTCGTTACGCGTTTCATTAAGTCAATATTCGTACGGAGCCCAAATCTGAGCGTGACTATAACCGGCGCAAGTCTCCTTCACTGGACAAACGATGCCGGTAGACCACAGTAATATGACAGTCCGAATTCACTTGGTTTACCAAACGAAAACAAAAAATAAAAAACTCGCAGCTCGCGGTAGCACATCTCGTTCGCTGCTGCACACCCGAGTTCGTCCACCGCGTACAAAACTAGTCACTACGGGTGACTACTCACAGGATGCCTCACGTCAGTTCTTACTGCAGCATCCCCGGCCTTCGTCGCCCGGCATCACAGTTGTCAAATGCGTCGTGGCTACAGCAGGGTTTTCTGGTTACATGGCCGCGAGTGTGGCCATGGACACGCCCCGTAAGAAAAAAGGGTCTAGGTAGAATAGCATAGCAAACCAACCAAAGCGGAGACGGTCTGGGAAAATGTATGCGAAAGTCACGGAAGTTAGAATTAATTTCCTTTGACTGGATTGGCGTTGGAGAAAATAGAGTTCCCAGAGACGGTAACTGGCCGTACTTCTGTGTACTCTCTCTCTCTCTCTCTCTCTCTCTCTCTTCTCTCTCTCTCTCTCTCTCTATATATATATATATATATATATATAATATATCTCTTTTTTCTTGAAACGTAATTATATTACATTGGTATTTCACAGTGTTGGTCTGATGCTTTTCTCAGGGGATGGCATATGCACATATAAAAACTTGGGCAATCTGTTTTAGTCCGATCTTCGGGAGTAGATAGATACAGTCGACTCCAGGACATCAGGCTTCGACTACAGGACATCAGGCTTCAGGCAGTGGCTCTGCGGCTCGGTCAATCACCGACCGCCATGAGAGATTCAGGACTTCCTGCTCTGTCATTCCGGTCACGCGATCGCCATGTTGTATTCCGCTATGTTGGTAGCCAGTACGTCGTCATCTTTGTAGCCAATAAAGCGCTAACTTGGACAGCCATATTTTTAGCCAGTACGTTGCAATCTTGGAACACCATTTTTGTAACCAGTATTTAGTTTTTTCTGGTTCTTGCATTTCGAGAGTTTTCTCTGAGTGCTCCCATTTTTCTCACTTGCATTCTTTCTTTCCTTCTCTCTCTTTATTTTATTTATTCATGTCTATTTCTCTTTATCTGTCTCTCTTTCCTTTCCCATTCATTCATCATTTGTTTACAGTGGATGTTACTGGAGGCCGCTATCTTGGTTGTTGTCGTTTGTCACTTGTTTATATGTTACTTGAAGCCGCCATATTTGTTTTTCACTTTTGTCATTTGTCTCTCACCTTCTTTCGACGCCATATTGTTTTTTCATCTGTCATTTGTTTCCCACATTAGTTCTGGCTTTGGCCACTAGGAGCACGGCCAATTTGGTTATGTCATTGGGCACTAGGTGTGCTGCAATATTTATTTACAATTACAAGGATGCCGCTATCTTTGCTATTTGTTTGTCATTTGTCTCTCACCTTTGTTCGATGCCATCTATGATTTTTTATTTGTTACCAACATTAGTTCTGGCATTTGCAACTAGGAGCACTGCCATATTAGTTATGGTATTTGCCAAAGGGTGGTGCACCAGTCGCTCGAATTAGTTCTAGAAATAGCCGCTATGGGCACTGATTTTTTAGAACACAAAATACAATCAGTAATAGTGCAGGATCCAACTAACAGATTTTGGGTCGCCAGACAAGAGTCTTAGACCACTCGGCTATCGCAACATACAATGGAGCAAGAGTTTATAAGAAGTATATATCTTGGAGACGATATAATATCTCCTCGTGGTTATTTTTGTTACGATTTTATTTATTTAATAATATTAAATTTTTATATCCGTAGATAGCTTTTTAAGTTTTTATTGTTTATTATTTACATATAGTAATATTATATAGTGTATTATTTTCATTATATTTTAAAGTATTTATTATTTAGATTTAACTTATATAGTTTTTAATTATTTTACTATTCATTTTAGGTTTTTACATTTAAATTAATTAATTTTCCTGCATATTTTAATTTATTCAATTTCTTTTTACTTTTGTAAGAAAATAAAGTCGGCTAGCCTTGTACCACGCACACATGCACGCACGCATCGACAGGTCTACCAGGCAGGCATGCCAACTGTGATAGGGCAAGTGTGCAGTGAAGTAGGCAAGCACCGTGAAAGGGGGGAGGGGGGAGAGGTAGGTCAATGACCATGAGGCACTCGGCTAGACGGCCTTGCCAATTAGACATCTAGTAATCGACGCATTTATAAATATGTAGAATCATTTCAATTAATTTTATTAATCAATTGAAAAAAAATGTCAAAAACTTTTTTGAAAATACAGGAAAATTTATATAAAAATTTATTTGTAATGTAAAAAATCGGTTTAAAAATTTAAATGGTGTAAATTCGACACTTTCCCATGACAGCTGGTAACAGTAAAAAAAAAAAAATCTCATTTAGGTGCACAGATCTGAACCTGAAAGTTTTGGGATACCAGTCGGCCAAGCTAGCAACTGGACTACTGATCTCACACCAAAGTTAGTCCTTAAAACTTGTATATCAGCTCCATTTATAGAATCTACATATCCTGATGAAATTTCATTCATGTATTAAACTTTTTGCTATACTTCTTTTCGGCGAGTGTATATACAGCTTATGAATACCAATATTTTGAAGCTGTTTTTGTTTAATTTATTTAAATGCAGCGATGTATTGTATGATAATATCTCGTTATTTTTTTTTCAGTCAGGATCTGAATATTAAATTACATTATTTGAATATATACACACTGAACGATTTTTATATTCTTTTTAAATGATTATGTAACAAAGTAAGTCAGGTTCGTAAGCATGTGAATATTTATAGACATTTAGGTAGGCAAATATAATTGGTTATTTCTTAGGTGGCAGGCTCGCGAAATTTTTAGTTTGCAAGTAACATTTCTAACCCCGGGAATTTTTATTATTTTAAGTCCTATGTAATCATAATAGTAATTGGCTGAAAATAATATTTTGCATTTTTAATGGAATCTGTTTATAACAGACTGGTTACCATACAACACAGGATTAAAGTAAGAAATAAAATATAAAATTTGATTTTAATTTGATTTATATTTATTACTACAAAAAACATTGTAAAAAATATACACGTTCGTCTAAAACCTTATACAAATCTCAACCTTTCGTTAAACATGAAACTGGCTATTCTGGCAATACATTAACACTTTTTTATTTATATAATGTATATATTTGCATAATTTAGACTACAAACATAAAAATAGAAACCTTAAATGTTCCACGCCATTCATGTAGTGCCTTACACCAGCAGCATGCTAACTTTTCAAATAATTAATATAATCTGCTTATACACAGCTCAATGCAGTCTATGCTAGCAAGTGTCAACCAGAACCCATGGCGATATATTCTTCACAGCAAAGTTTCACTACTGCCACTATCAAACAACTCCACAAAATAAACCCAGTTACTTATATACTCGCAAGCAGGAACCTTAATATCCAATGTCCCAGCTACTGTAACTCATGCATGCCATGCGCTCTACCCACCAACACCAGACTTACATAGACCAGCAATAAGATTTTCTTTTTAAGTTTAACATTTTTAAGTATATATATATAAACTTACATATCATATTTTTGCTATCCTATACGTGTTTTTCAGAATTATTTTCATTTATTACTCAGATTTAACTTACAAAATGTTATTTACATGTAGGTGCTTTGTTATTCACACTGACCTTACTAAAAAAAGTACTTACTGCTCATACTTTCTGCTCTGCTGGTCGACACCAGCCAAATATATACTAGTTACTATACCACTATATTTACCATTATAACCCAAGTTATACCAGGCCACCCAACACCCCATCTCCTACAACCAAAGAAAAATTCAATTCAACAGCACAACACAATACACCAAGCACAATATCCATCATAATGCGAGCAACTTTACAGTTGAGAACAGTCCATAACCTAACACCCATACCATCTTCTCTGCCAATCTCCTCCTCCTCCTCCTCCTCCTCCTCCTCCTCCTCCTCCTCCAGACTGACTCCAAAATGTCTCTAATTGACTCCAAAATGACTAGATGTCTCTAAAATGACTCTAAATGATTCCAAAATGACTCTAAATATCACCATGACTCTAAATGACACCAAAATAACTATAAATGACTCTAAATGAATCGCTCCATTAATGGATCGTTCTTGCTATCTGTCAAACCATCAATACTGACTGATATCAGGCCAACCAACATACCATAACCTACAACCAAAGAAAAATTAAATTCAACCACACCACCCAATACACCAAACACAATATCTATCATAACTCGAGCAACTATACAGTTGAGGCCAACCCATAACCTAACACCTATTATATCTGTTCTACCAGCCAACACTGCTTATTTCTACCAACAATTCCAGTCTCTGAGTGTGATGTGCCTGTATGGCTGTTAAAACAGGAGGGCAGGAGGTATGATGGCAGGTTTCATGGTTTTTATATAAGGTCGAAATGTATGGCTTTAATATTATGTTGGTCAGTCTGATAATAAAATGAATTGTATGTAAGCTCATCATTGGTAGAGGTGCTTTTAGAATATTTAATCTATATTGTTACGCCACTGATTTTTGGAGTTAGAATTTTTTGGTAACTTCGATTTAAATTAGGCTTTTTTTTTTGTTAAGCTCAATGCCAGTAGTGGTATTTTTGTTTGCTCTTTCTTCTTTTTTTTTTGTTCGAAGCCCTAAATTTTATGTTCAGGGAATTTTGCTATCCCTTTGTTTTTTTTGTTATGATGCACTAGACCTACCTTTAAGTTAATTTTCTTTATTTATTTTAATTAGTTGTTTCCTTCATGGGAGGTTAGGTGAGGTAATTAGACTGGTTTGGTTGGGTTAAGCCCTCCTTATTAATTTTTTATATTCAGAGGCATGTGTTTTATTTCTTTATTTAATAAGTAATGTGGTGACCAATAATTCAATGATTTATTTCAAAATTTATTCTGGGAAGACAGGTTTGAAGGTAGTTTTGTTTTGTTGTGTTATTTTGGACCTTTTTGGCCTTAAACTAGATGTCGAGGTCTTAGTCGGACGTTGACTGATAGTATCTCCTTAAGAATTAATTTCTTTATTTTTTTAACAGTTTTTTTTTTTTTTAGTTGGAGCATATATTTTTCAATTTGCAGAGGATTTTATTTGTTTCATTTTTTTAATGGTTAGGTCATTTAAGTTATGGTGGATTTGGAATTAGAATCAGGTATTTTTCCAATTTGCAGTGTTTTTCGTAGAATAAAGAATTTTTCTTGACCGTCGAGGTTCTTAAGGATTTGAGGTCCTGCGCTGTTTTAATTAGAAAGATTTTCGTCACCACTGGCATAAGCAGACTTCCTCTGAAGAGACTGCAGCTGACCGTATTTTTCTCGGCCCAGGTGCTCGTTAAAGTTCCCCTTCAACAGTTCGGAGGAACTGTTGTGTTCTCTTGTTCGAGATACAGAGTCGAAGCTGTGCGCTGAGTCGAATCTTTCCCCGGTGTAGAGGGGCTGTTGTGATGAACATGGCATTTTGCCACTAGGCTAGCTCGGGGAAAGGGGTGTTTGCCATCGGGCTGTCGAATATCGATCGCGGCAGTGGCTGGCTCTGATTGGCCAGCCATGACATCGACCAAGGCCATGACGTCAGGTGTGGCAGGTAATGTTTTGGGATGTAAGTAATGAGATGGAGAGAGTAGTGAGTGGGCAGCTGGAGTGAGCAGATGCAGATCGGTGCAGGTATGCGCCAGGAGGAGGCCGCTACAACAGAATGATGCTAAGTATTCATTGGAATTTTGGTTTTTGTGCATGATCAGGACATTCTTCCCTGCTTCGCAAGAAGAATGGCCCCAGCCATGCCTTTAAATAGTTAGTTTTTAGTAAATAAGGGGCAGATGATAGAAGACTGTCAGTTAGTAAGTTGGTGTAGGAAGATGTCGAGAGAACATGGCAGACACTTAACTATTAATTATGTCCTACTCATCATCTCTGGCTGCGGAGCTAATGAGGTTTTGTTTACTAGGTGGTAAAGTTTAACTTTTATACGGGACGGAACCTTAAATTTTGCAGCTGTTTTTCAGATATTTTGGGGAAACTTAAAAGTTGTGTTTTAAATGGCTCCGCATTCCTTTTGTGTTCATTCTGGGTGGAGTTTGGTTTGTACCACTGCACTGATGTAAACAGAGGTCTAGGTCATGAATTCCGATAATTTTTGACAGGTTCCTCCCTAAAGATAAATTTGTATTTTCATTTAGTCTTCTTTATAGTCGTTTTGACCCTTTACTTATGATTATTAACTAATTTCTTTTTAAAGGTCCCTAAAGCTTATTCTAATAACCTGGCCAATCTATCTATGAATAAATAGTTTAAGCAAACATAATCAGTTGTAATATTAAAGTTTGTTTTGTAATTTTTATTTAAACCCTGCGTGGCTAATATTCTAGGGTATTACTATAGCTAATTTAAGCGGGTTTTGAAACTAATATTCCGATGCATTGATCTATGTTAATAATGTTTAGTAACTTCACATTTGTAAAGGATAATTTTTTACTCTTAATCAATATTTATGTTGCCTAATCCACTTTCAGTGTGGATAAAAAGGGGTCCATCTACCCCAATTCGTTTTGCAATAAGAAACTATCTGCATTTGTTTATTTTTTCTGAGGTTTGTTTATACTCACATCTTGGTGAGTTAAACCTGGAGTATTAGGGAGAAGGGCATCCTGTTAGCCCTACAGTACATTATCTGTCACTCCTCCAATTGTTTGATTATTAATTAACTTTAAAAATTGTCTTGTGATGATTGTAACATATTTTTTTAAGTAACCTAAAACAATACAGTATTTATGGTTTTGCCATTGCAAAACCTTTTCTGTTCAATACCAAGATACATTGTTAACTTGATGGTAATTTAAAATATTTTTCAATGTTTCATATATAGTTTTAATATTTCTTTCTCTATGATATCGTTGATACATGTTTTATTTTTATATTTTTATGCATTTACTGTTGAATAAAAAAAATATATATTACTTTTTGTTCTCTTTAATGAAAGCGGTATTAAATTTGTTTATTCCTTTTTACTGTAACAGCTCTCGACCCTCACTATTTGTGAGATTGGTGCAAGGCAGTAGGTAATTTATTCAAGCGAAACACATTGCTGCATTACTTCATCACAGTGAGACCCATGAAATGATTTTGGTATGTTTTTTGCAAGCAAGTAAAACTCCCCACAACAACCTTCGCCTCTCCCCGCCCCTTTTTTCCCCTCTTCCTTATCCTTTTTTTTTTTTGTTTTTGGGTAAAATGAGTCTTTTCTGTTGATTTTAAGTGAGTATTTGGGGTACAGGGTATCGTGCTGGCCCTGCTGTTTTTTTTAAGTTACAGTATGTGATGGAGGCTTTGCAGGTTAGATTTTGGTGTTGGTTCATTTTTATTTCACGATTATAATTTTTAATTCCCTCTCTCCTTACCTCGTAACAGTATCATCCCTCTGCATGGTTGTTATAGAAAGCTTGTTTTGGTAATATTTCTTTGTTAGTATGTCTAACTAATATGTTTTTGGTTGGTATGGTCTCTTGGAATGGCTGAAATGGATGGATTAACATGGTGGTGTTGTCTGCCTTTGTGGGTTACCGATATGGTTTGGTTTTTATAGCTATTACATCTTATGTCATAACCTATCGGTAGAGGTAATGGAAAATAGCGAAATTTTTTGAGCCAGCATATCTTTTATAAGACTCTAACTTGTTTATTCTTTCATGATTGGATAAACAAGGTTTTAACTCGGCTAAGTTGTTTGCTGAACCAATCATGAATGTTCAGCAATATAGTATCAGAATCCTCATTGGCCCAGTGAAATCGGGTAGGAGCTTCATACATGTATGACAGCCAATAAGTAAACAAAACTGTCGGACATGTGTAGAGTACATTGAATTCTAGAAACAGTCAAATTTTCCCGTAATAAACAATCGTCTCTACCTATCAGTATGACTTGGTTTTAGAGTAATTTTCTTGTGTGGTTGGTATAGCCATTATGTTTATTGGTGTGATATGGTATCTGGGAATTAAGACTCTATTGATGTCATAGATGATTAAGTTATTAGTACTGATCTTATGATAGCATGGTTGCAGATTATTATTGGAATATGGGGTGAAATGGTAGTCAATATAGTTGACTGTTATGATTGATCAATAAGTCTGAGATATGGTGGTTGATATGGTCTGTATTTTAATAGAATGACTGAGGTATGATTGGGTTATAGCGAATTATATGGTTTGGGCTGTATGTTTTGGTTGGAATGGCTATCTGTGGTGGTGGTTCGTTGATATATTCAGATGGTATAGTATGTTGATATGCTTGGTTGTATGGCTATCGACATTGCATATCTGAGGCTAGCTAATGTCTTGGTGAAATTATTATATATCTGTTTTAGTACTCAGTGCCATTAGGTTATCAATATGTTGTTAAGTGTACTGGAGGTATATTATCTGGTAGGTTTCGTAAGAGCAGTTATTAGTATGGATGGCTGGCCTAATTAACTGGTATGTTGGTTCATAGTTAGTGTATTTTTCATTAATGTCTGGTATGCTGGAGGGTTGTCACTTAATATGTTTTGGTTAGTGGGGTTAATGGATGGCGTAGGGGCGGTATTAAATTATTAGTAGTTCAGTTGCATATACAATATTATCTGTGTGGCATGACAGAAGTATGCTGGGGTTATGATTGGTAGACTACCCAATACTCTTGCTCTGCAGAGTTACTCATATTTTGTTTCGTATGTCTGAGGTGTGGTGGTCAACATTTTTTATTGATATAGATGGTTGATATAATCAGGTGGTTTATTTGATGGGTGGTATATTTGGCTGGCATCTGATGGGTCAGCATTTTTTATTGATATAGATGGTTGATATAATCAGGTGGTTTATTTGATGGGTGGTATGATATTTGGCTGGCATTTGATGACATGACAAACATGTTGGTCATATGATTTTTTTGGCAAGGTCAGTGTGGGCTGAGGTCTGCTTAAATTCTAGTAAACGGTCTGTATATTTCGTCTGATGATGGATGGTAGAGCAGATGTCATGGGTGTTGTGGTTGAATTAAGTTTTTCTTTGGTTATAG
The DNA here is from genome assembly GCA_029891345.1 of Dryococelus australis. Taxonomy (NCBI): domain Eukaryota; kingdom Metazoa; phylum Arthropoda; class Insecta; order Phasmatodea; family Phasmatidae; genus Dryococelus; species Dryococelus australis. The sequence goes on from CM056993.1 coordinate 44,507,301, forward strand.
TTGATGGCCTGTTGGTTGGCCCGGTATGACTTGGCATATAAAGGTTGGTATGGTGGTATAGTGACTAGTATATATTTGGCTGGTGTCTGATGGTAATGCTGCTATGACAGACATGTTGAAGTTACGAATGTTTATATATTTTAGTGGTTGTGGGCTGATGTATATTTGAATTCTAGTGGAAAGTAAAAGTATATTTATTCTGATGATGGTTGATAGAGCAGATGGCATGGGTGGTAGGAAAGTTTTGGTAAGGTTTCTGTTGGAAGAATGGCTGCAGTATGAATGAGTTATAGTAAGTGGAATGGTTGGTAGATATAAGCAGTGTTGGTAGGTAGAACAGATTTAATAGGTGTTAGGTTATGGGCTGGTCTCAGCTGTATAGTTGCTCACATTATGATGGACATTTGCTTGGTGTATTGTGTTGTGTAATTGAATTGGATTTCTCTTTGATTATAGGAAATGGGATGATGGGTGGCGTGTCATGACTTGAGTTATAATGGTAGGTACGGTGATTTAGTGACTACTAAATATTTGGTTGGTGTCGGTCAGTAGAGCAGAAAGTATGAGACACATGTAAATTTTTTGGTAAGGTCAGTGTGAGTAACAAATTTCCTACATGTAAATAACATACTTAACAAATTATATAAGTTAAATTTGAATAGTAAATAAAAAAATTTTGGAAAATACATCTGGGATAGCAAATATATTTGTGTATGTTTATATATATATACACACACACTTAAAAATAAAACCTCATTGCTGGCCTATATAAGTCTAGTGTTGGTGGGTAGAGCACATGGCATGAATGAGTTACAGTAGCTGGGACATTGAATTTTAAGGTGCCTGCTTGAGTATATAAGTAGCTGGGTTTATTTTGTGAAGTTGTATGGCAGTGGCAGTTGTGAAACTTTGCCATAAAGAACGTATGGCCAAGTGTTCTGGTTGGACGCTTACTAGCACAGACTGCATTGAGCTGCGTATAAGTAGATTATATAAATTGTGTGAAAAGTGAGCATGCTGCTGGTGTAAGACACTACATGAATGGCGTGGAAAATTTTAATTTTTCTGTGTTTATGTTTGTAGTCTAAAGTATGCAAATATATAATCGATATAAATAAAGAAAACTTTAATTTATGGCCTGAATAGCCAGTTTATGTCTAACGAAGGACTGAGATTTGTATAAGGTAGTAGACGAACATGATTTTTCTAAATGTTTTTGTAATAATGAATTTAAATAAAATTCAAAAACATCAAATGTTGCATTTTAGTTCTTATTTCAATCCTGTATCATAGGGTAACCAGACTGTTATAAACAGATCCCTTTAAAAATACAAACTATTATTTTAAGCTAATTAAGGTTATGATTATGTAGGGCTTAAAATAATTAATTCCCGGGGTTAGAAATGTTACTTGCAAACTAAAAATTGCTCGACCCTGCCACCTAAGAAATAACCAATTATATTTGTCTACCTAAATGTCTATAAATATTCACATGCATACGAACCTAACTTACTTTGTTACATAATAATTAAAAAATAATATGAAAATCTTTCAGTGTGTATATATTCAAATAATGTAATTTAATATTCAGACCCTGACTGAAAAAAATAACGAAATGTTATAATACAATACATCGCTTGCATTAAAAAAAATAAAACAAAAACAACTTCAAAATATTAATATTCGTAAGTATACACTGATTGAAAAGACGTATAACAAAAATGTTTAGTATATTAATGTAATTTAATTATTCGTTTGGATCTGGTATATACGTGTTAAGCTCTGACTTTGTTATGAGCTCGGTGGTCCAGTTGATAGTAAGCCAGACTTGTCATGCAAAGTTTGGAGGTTGAAATCCCTGCTCCTATGTGAGGGTTTTTTTTTTTTTAATGTTACCAGCTTTCATGGGAAAGTGTCAAATTTACATACCTTAAATTGTGAAATCCATTTTTTTCATTACGAATAAATTTTAAAATACGTTTTACTGTATTAAAATAATCCTCATTTTTTCAAATAATAAACGAAATAAATTGAAATATTTCTACTTATTTATACACATATCGATTCCTAGATGACTAATTGCTAAGGTCGACCAGCCCACTACCTCAGGGTCGTTGGCCTCTCTCCTCCCCCCCCCCCCACCATTTGAAGTGCTTGCCTATGTCACTGCACATTTGGCATGCCACAGCTGGTACGCCTGCCCGACGGACCTGTCGAAATGTGCATATGTGCATGGTTACAAGTTAGTCGACTTAATTTTCATACAAAAGTAAAACAAATATAACAAATTAAAATATAATGTAAGATTTTGATTTGTAAGAAAAGTATTATATATATAAACATACAATTTAAATCGAAATAATTAAATAATAACTTAGAATTAAAAACTTGAAATAAAAAGTAGAATACTTAAATCTTATATAAGTTATATCTAAATAATTAAAAACTTGAAATAAAAAGTAGAATACTTAAATCTTATATAAGTTATATCTAAATAATTAATACTTGAAATTGTAATGAAAAAATGATATTACACATACACAATATTATATATAAATAATAAAATATTAATACTTAAAATATAAAAACTTAAAAGTTTATTGATAAGTAAATAAAAAAATTAAAAATGTTATTATAAATAAAAATGTAATGAAAAATATCCACAAGATATTATTTATTCATCTCCAAGCTATATACTTCTTATAAACACTTATTTCAGCACATGCCGCGATAGCCGAGTGCTCGAAGGTATTAGTTTGGCGACCCAATGTCAGGCAGTTAAATCCCACGCCATTATAGATGTATTTTGAGTTCTAAAAAATCAGTGTCCCTAGTGGCCATTTCTTGAATTAATTCGAGCGATTGGCATGCCACCTAGCGGCAAACACCATAACTAAGATTGCAGCACTCCTAGAGGTCAATGCCAGAACTAATGTGGGGAAAAATGACAAATGAAAAACCAACATGGCGTCGAACGAATGTGAGAGACAAATGACAAACGAAAACAACAAGAATGGTGGCCTCCATGTTAGTGTAAACAAATATGGCGGTGCTCCCAGCAACCAATGCCATAACCAATATGGCGGCGCTCCTAGTGGCCAAAGCCAGAACTGATTTGGGAAACAAATGACAAACTAAAAACCACGATGGAATCAAACGAAGGTGAGAGGCAAATGACAAGCGAAAAACAAAGACGATGGCCTCCAGTAACATATAAACAAATGACAAACGACAACAACCAAGATGGCGGCCTCCAATTACAGCTGATGTAAACAAATGACAAACGAATGAAAGAGAAAGGAAAGAGAGAAAGCAAGAGAGAAAGAAAAAATGAAAAGAAATACGAAGAGAGAAGGAAAGAAAGAGAAAGAAAGAATGCAAGAGAGAAAAATGGATGTAGTCGTATAAAACCCTCGGAATGCAAGAGCATGAAAAAACTACATATTGTTTACAAAAAATGGCGGTTCAAGATGACGACATACTGGTTACAAAGATGGCGGCATACTGGCTACCAACAGGGCAGAATCCAACATGGCAGTCGCATGACCGGAATGACAGAGCAGGAAGTCATGAATCACATGGAGCCCGGCTTGAAGCGTGATGCCCTGGGGTCGGCTATATCTATCAGCTCTCGTGTGATAAGTTTCTGCGAAAATTCGGAATTATTATGAATATCTTCGTCTTGTTTACGTATTAATTGTTTTTTATATTTTGCTGGAGGAGACATGAGTTTTAAGAAATTTAAAGAGGTATGTGCTAAGTGCTTGGACGAAAATTATGGTTTTTTAACATTAGATTTGAGCAGAAAAGTGGACAGTGGGAAATATCATAATCAAATAAAAATTTTTATATTTTAACTCTCTCTTGTAAATTCAATATTTGTGTAGTTATGCAGCTGAGACTAGTAATAAGTTTTACAAATTAGCTTATCCTCTTCAATTACTGAAGTGTAGCGCCTTCTTGTAGTGACAGAAAAATGCTTATCTGCTCTCTCATCCATAACTAAACTTCAGTGCACTCTCGTTGTGAGAAAAAAAAAACCATACCTACACTCTCGTACGCAACTGAACTGTGGTGTATTCTGATCTCAGTGGTGAAAGTTTTCCTCGTCGAGCTCACAGTGAGCTCTTTACGCAACCAGAAATATGTTATCTACCGTTCTGATATCTTGGAAAGATGTGGATAATTATCTCCTCACAGAGAACACACTGTGAATCACCGCTGCACAAGTGAATAGAATTATTTCCTTACCATTCCTATTATTAACATTTTAGCTCACTACTTGTAGAATTTTTATCAGCGCCTTGCTCACCCAGCCACTTTGGCTCAGTGGTTGGGTGCTTGGAATGTAACTCAAAATTAGGAGCTCGATCACCGATTGAGAGGATAATTTAATTGTGTGAAAAGGCGCCCACATTTATTAAATTATCATCAAACCATTCAAAATGTGAGCCAAAAATAATTTCAGTGCTCTTGCCCATATACTCAGTATATGGGCATTGACGCAAAAAAATAATGTGTGTATTCCTCACATGGTGCAAGGCACCGGCAGCATATGAGAGAGTACAAGAAAAAAAAAAAAAAATCCATCACCTCTCCACTAAAAAAATAAATAAAAAAAAAAAAGGCCGACTGGTGGATGAGATGATGGGTTTCTCCAATTGGAGTTTTGCTGGTGCTAAATATGCCCGAAAAATTTAACAGGTCACTGGCATAGGCATTAATTTGCTCGCAGACCTGGGAGGTCCCTGGTGCAGCATTAGCTTGCTCATAAACATTTTGTGTTTTTCGAATATGTACACATATTTTATAAATCAGTAGAAGACTATATCAGATCTTGGCACAACACAATAATTTAACTAAAATACAACCGATTTCACGCTCAATTCAAACAAATTTCTAATCCCCGCATCAAATATTTCGCAGATATTGGCACAAATGAAAAATTTAACTAAAATTCAACCAATTTCAAGGTAAATTCAAATTTTTCAAAGCGCAACTCAAAATCAATATTAATTTTTAGCTTGTGTTCACTCTTTGTGTGTGGTTCTTTAAAGACTAATTTTCTAGCTAAATCATCATATTTTTTATGAAATGTATATTTTTCTTGTTATATTATTAAAATTTAAAGTAAATATTTACCCTTTTTGACTTAAATTAGCATAATTTACCCTGAAAATGGATCACTAATCAAAGAGTAAGCAAAACATGTTTTAAAAAAAAATTGCGCTTGATGAAGAATGCAGATTTGGGTCAAATTATCTTGATTTTGAGTTAAATTATCTTGATTTTGGAGGTGAAATTGAAGATATTAATCATGTTTCAAGGAGCGATTGAAAAATTATTTCTTGAATGTGAGAAATTTGGGTGAATTTTAGTTAAATTATTGAGTTGCGCCAATATATGCAGTAGTCTTCTACTAACATATGTACATAGGCCTACACTGTTTCTCTATTGATATCCTCTTCGTCATACTCTGGTGAAGCGTTTTCGCAATAACAATACTATGCTGTTACCTATACAATACAATGTATGTTGTTACCTATGTACGTTTAAATTACATGATCTTAAAAGTATAACATGTTTCACCTTCCTAACAATTACAGGGGACATTTAAAATAGGACGATATCACCATTCACACAATTAATCCTTAACGACGTAACAATCTGTGCGTTACCACGGGATTTAAGTAGAACGTCCCAGGAATAAAGTTTTACCCTTATGCCTCTGCACTGGAGTTATTTAATTACTTATCCTATTGACTTACATTCCTTAAAGATTTAATTTTTGTGTTTTGAACATACATGATTTTAGGGGAGCACACAGGCCTATAAGATATTCAGGTTTACAACAAAAAAAAAAATTGGTACGTCGTCAAAATGGTCTACCACCCACCTTGGCAAAATGTGTGAAATTTGTCAATTAGTATTTCCACTGAGTATAGAGAGAAAAGCCCCTATAATAATCTACAGTAACCACAATCCCCTCCTTGACACTGATAGTTACCACAAGTAATCTGAACTGAATTCAGTTTTCTAAATACTGTCCAGCACACAGTATATTACGTGGTTCTTGGCAGCTATAAGATTTCTTCAGTGTTTGAAAACATGTCAGGATTTTGTGGCGTTACAAAACACTTATGTAAAATGATTCACCCAGAAAGATTTTGCTTAATACTGACATGCTAAGGTTTGGCATTGTTCGTGCGATACTTTAGTAGTGTTTCTATTGTCACTTTTTATCAACCTGACCTGACTACAAAATTTATAATATATAGGGTGGAACTGAACTCTGCCGACAAATTTTGACAGGTGATTCCTCATTAAAAAATAGGTCGAAAATATACAAACGACCTATACCCTATGTCTATTCCGAAGGGCTGTTACCACCCTTGAAAGTGTAGTTGAAGCAGATTTTTTTTTCCTAGTAGCACAGCCAGAATGAACGATAAATACGTACGTATTTGGTACGTACGTATTTGGTACGTCGTCAAAATACTTAATCAACATTTTTTTCTGGGTACTGCATTATTAAACGACGAATCACAAGGCACGAATGCATTGGCTTCAATATTAACACCAATCTACGAAAAGGGAGGGGTGGACTCCACATTTGTGCAAATAAAAATGTAACTTTACCACTTTGTTGTTGTTTCCTTTGGATTTTGTGGATTTATAATCTACCGTGTATGTTGAACAAACATTCCGTTTTGTGTTTTTTTTTTTTTCCAGCAGAAAACCGCCGTTTTCGAAAAACTTATTCATGCTGATGAAGGTCACGTGAGACGGAGTTAGGGCAATGGAGTAGAGAGATTAGGGAGGCTCTTAACATCTAGATCTTCAGAGACGATGAGGGTGATAGAGGTGAGTATGGAGCAGCGCCGGATTGAAGGGGTGGGGGAAACTGAAGATCACCGAGAAAACCCGCCGACCAACGGCATTGTCCGACACGATTCCCACATACGAAAGTCCGGAGTGACCTGGCCGGGGATTGAACCCGGATCGCTTTGGCGGGAGGCGAGCAGGCTGACCGCTCAGTCACCGTGGCCCTTGGAGCAATGGCGAAATCACACGGTGACGCAAATGGTATGTCCTGAAAAAAAAACCACTATATATATATATATAATATATATATATATATATATATATATATATATATATATATATATATGGCGAGCAGCCCTACTTGCATTTCGGCGATAGTTTGTTCGGGGTAGGCATGGATAACACATGAAACACGACTTGTTCCAACAATACATTCTGTCATTTAAAACAGCAACATCATGCACCAATAGCAAACGTGTTGCTATGTGCCAGACGTTGAGATTGTTTGAAAATTATTAATTAACTCTCGAAAGCTGAGCCATTTCGATTAAAACACAACATGGAATTTCTGTTCACCTGTACAGTCGATTACAAATCCACAGGAAACAACAAACATATTTTTATTTGCACCAATGTGTTGTCAACTCCTCACTTTTCATGGATGGGGGTTGATATTGGAGCCCACATTTTTGTGCTTTGTACTTCGCCGTTTAATAATGCAGTATCCAGAAACTCAGACATTTATAGTTCATTCTAGCTGTGTCACTGGTAAAAAAAAAAAAAAAGTGTTTCAAATACACTTTCAAGAGCAGGTTTCAACTCTTCGGAATTTACTTATGTTTTATGTAGTGTATATATTTTAGACCTATTAGGAATCACCTCCCTACGTTTGTTGACAGAGTTCAGTTCCATCCTGTATTTTTGTTAGTTGCTTTTCAAGTTTGTATTTCAGTTTGAACGGAGACATTTTTAATCGCAGCCACATTATTTCTGCTCTGCATAAATATTCTCATACAAATAAATAAATAAATTTTTAATTTGTACTTTATTAAGGAAGTCACTGTAAAACTAATTAAATATGCACTTCATTAGACATATCGTATTTCAGTAATTAAAGTAACTGTTTGCAAAGCCACTGCCAAAAAATGAATATAATATTATAAAATATGTTATATATTATGATGTTAATGCTTTCATGACAACTATTTCACGTTTAGCTGTAACATACCAAGTTATGTTGCCTAACAGACTGAAGCGTGAATGTTGGAACAGCTGAACGTCGCGCGTCGGCGGTAGTTCCGAATTTAAGATTAAGGGAAACAGAATTCACAGCAATCGGTGTACTGCCTGGCGACCTCCGCAGCACTGTGCTTACCTGAAACGAGGGCCAGGATGACCCATGCTGCAGCTGGACGATCCATGCTACTGTTCTGTTTATGAGTAGCTTCCAATACAGGTTACTACGGATTCACTCGCTGCTAAGTAAGTAGTGTACCTGGGAGAGGCAGTCTTGGATCTCGAGCCTGATAACAGGATCAACTGATATCAAGTGAGCTCTTTCCCCGCCTATCAACCCATGTGCGCCTTAAAGTCGTTATCACTTTCCGATAAGTGCCAAATTTCTGGCGCGTGACATTTGTCAAATCAAATGACGACTTGCTGCTGTATTTCTGGAGGGATTATCGATGGTGGTGAAATTTATATCACACACGTAGTACGGTGGCATTGGCTGTCGTATTGTCATCTCGTGTTTGAAGTTGCATGTCTACATGGTTTTTTAACTGTGTTGCACCATGTCTGAAACATTATTTTATATGCATCGACTAAACATATTACAATACGTTTACCAAACAATGTAATTTAAAATAGCTTGATTTTAAATGGGAGCTGTCCGGCTATCTAGCTATGGTCGAGAGCGGGGTGCGACCCGTCCCCACCCTTCGGCTTGACTCGCAAGTGCTCGTAGTACAGTGCAATTAGATTTTGACTTAAACATATATATATATATATATAAAAGATACGAAACCTTTACAAATGTGTTAGGTTATAAATCATGAGGGTTCCTAAAAAAAAAAGTCCCAAAACATTCCTCGTCGGGTTTTCCGCAATTTTGGAAAATAAAGCCGCCATGTTGAATTTTCGCCTATTTTGGGGGGGGGGGGGAGAAATATGTAGCACTCTAACTATTTAACGTTTTCCGTTGGTGTTTTTTTTCTCAACATGTTTGCTATAGAACAGGCTTGCACACTACGTACACTGCACTTTTACTCACTTTTATTCCGTTTACGGGGCTTTGAATAAAATATTTTTAGTTTTTTAAAATATGAAGTTGCAATATTTTAGCGATTAAAATTAAAACGGCTTACAATATGGAGAAATGTTCCAAATGAAAGTCGTAGAGCGTTTAGAAACATATCGGAACTATATATCATTAGAACTCTATTATATATTGAATCCACAATATGCAGCTTTATTTGTAGGCAGGCATATCGGGTTGGTTGGGAGGGGACGACACAACAGCTGAATTTTAATATTCACATTAAAAATTTTGGCATAGAAGTATAGAGCTGTAAAACAACATAAGGTAAAATTCATTTTTTTTTAAAGCTTATCTCATACAGGTATCTGCCCCTTCGTCTGCAACCACATCACGATTGTTGCAACCATTTAAAAGATACTAAGACTCAAAAATTTTCGTAAGTGATTTCAATTTCAAATGTGTGGTAGCTAAAGTTCTGGGTAAAAACAATAATCCTCCAATAATGGGGCAGAAAAAAGTTCTGAATGTTTTATTTTGCTGTATCACACATAAGACAATACATTGACAACTAAAAACGTCATAGTTCTTGGTAGAGCATGAACGTACGTTCTGGAACACATTCCACAAGTGTGTCCTAAGTCGCATTTGGTGCAAGAGTGTACTAAGTGCCAAATCATGATATACAAATTAGATTAATTAATTGATTAATCGATTGGTCAATTGATTAATTAGCCGATTAATTAAATTGATTAATTCGATTAATCGATTGATTTGGGGATGTTATGATATCAAAAATATTTTTTAGTTTTACAGAATATTTTGATATCAAAGAATGTTTATTAATTTATTCATGTCATAAGGGTGATATTGGCAGAGCAGCATCGATGTGTTCTGTGTGACTTGTTGGAGCCAAATGACCAGATGAGCAGGTTGTAATTGTTTATATAGTAGTTTACGTTGGTGTAAGAGTGGTATAAGGGACATTCTATACTTTTTTTGTTTGTGACTGATATGCGGAGCGGGCTACACGGCCAGGTCGAATGTCTGAAGACATACTGAATATTTAACTAGTTTAGGTATCGGAGAAATGTTTTCTTTTCGGCGAAGTAAATATTTTTTAATAAAAAGAGATGTTGAAATAGGTTACCGAATGGATTTATTTAATCACTCCTCGAATAGCATAAAAGTAACGAACTATTTCCGCGAAGCAAATTCGTTAAACCGATTTTAGTCATGCGAATAAACTGTTTTCTTATCAAATCTACACTTTAATCATGTAACATTGAATCTACAGACACACATTCATGTGATTGCCGATTGGAACTAATTAAATTAAACAAAACGCCCAGCTAACAATAAAATTACAACTCACAACACATAGTCATGTGTACTAATTTACCCTAAGATCGATGTGCCAATTACGGTGCTAATTGCTGTGTTAAATGTGGTGCCAATTGCTCTGCCAATTGTGGTGCTAGTGGTACATTCTGTTGAGCTGATTGTAGAGCAGATTGTGGAGCTAGTATGGTGTGAAGTGTCAAGTGTGGAGGCGAATGTGGAGCGTGAGAAGCCTGAGGTTCTGTGTGAGGTGCTAAGTGAGGGGATAACTTAGGGGCAAATTGTGATGCCAATTGCGATGGTAGTGTGTTGCTGTGTGGTGCTAGTGTGGTGCCATGTGGTGCTAGTGTGGTGCCAAGTGGTGCCAGTGGTATTTTCTGTTGAGTTGATTGAGGAGCAGATTGTGGAGCTAGTGTAGAGGCGAATGTGGAGGGGGAGGAGCCTGAAGAGTTAACTGAGGAGCATGAGGAGCAATATGAGGTTCTGTGTAGGTGCTATGTGGTGCCAATTGCGGTGCTATGTGGATGAGGTGGAAGAGGTAGAGGAGTAAATATACATACCTAGTCTTGCAAATTTATAATGTTTCTATAAAGATTTGTTTAAAAAAAATTATGTTAGCACATATTTGAAGAATAATATAAATTCACAGCAAATATCAATGTGCTGATTCACAGCCATAGTAATTATTTATTTAGTATGTTAAAGTAAAAAAATTATAAGTTTCTATTTCCTTGGAAACTTGTTAAAATTAATATTTTTATTTCCAGCTATTCACTCTTTAACCTTGCTCTGCAGGGCAAGAGTCTGTTTACCTGTTGTCCTAACCATTAGCAATAGTGTAGTTTGTCTCACCATTCCAATACTTTCAGAGTTCATTCACAAGATTTTCTCGAGATACTCCCTCATTCCATTACATTTCAGAGTTCATTAATTAATTTCCTACTTATTTCCATATTTGTTAGTGTAAAAAACATCGCAACTCACCCAAAATTACTCAAAGTTAAAAATGTATTTAAAAATGTGATGAAAGGAAATCAAACTACTAAATAACAAGTCATGCGATTTCCTTCACCATTAAACTTTAATTTTTTCTAAATCAACCTTAAAAACTATAATCACAAATATGTACATCTTCACAAACATCTACAAAAACATTCCTTAAAATTTACAATAATTTCAACAACTTCACAATCATCTACGGAAACAATCCTTAATACTATATTCACACATGAAAACACTTCAAAAATCTTTACACGAGCATTCATACACATTCATTCATACAAATTAACACTATAGAGATATTTACAAACATTAAAACTAAAAAAAATATATAAAAAGGTGATATGTGTTGTCGTCCCTGCGTTTCACAGCCATAATATTAAAACTAAAAAATATATACAAAAGGTTATATGTGTTGCCATCCTTGTGTTTCACAGCCATGATATTAAAACTAAAAATATATACTTTTTACAAACAGCTATACGTGTTGTCTGTTGCGGTGATATGTTTGGAGCGTCCGACATGTCACATCCGGGTTAAAATATGCCAGACACACCAACACCTATGATGACTCCATGCACACACATACATAGATTCAAGATTTAAAATTATATAATTCCATGCTGCCAAGAGTTATTCCTGGTTGACACAAACAACAACAGGGTTTATTCCGTCGTTTTTAAATGCCATGCAGTTATGGCAAAGCAGCAGCTTTGAAGAAGTATATAACATCAATTCAGTATTTTTGAAGAAAACTGTGATGCAGATTGCAGTGCGGAGTAGGGTACGGTGCGAAGCAGGATGTGGTGTTGGATACTGGCGATGGCAGCCCTATTTTTAAAATGGTGCTGAAATTACTGTGTTGGGGAAAGAAAAAATTTATTCACGAATCCTGTAGTGCCCCCAGGGTAAAGTCGATACTCCATCCAGCTCAATGAAGTGCTTATGTTCTAAACCTGACAACACTACTTTGGTCATGCATTCGGTGTAAACCTCGTGACCACGCGAATGGAACTGGTATTAGGTACCCAAAACCCTGGTGCAATTATCAAGGCAATTTCGATAATCATATTGGAGGGATTGCAGCACGTTAAGTTTTACACCCTTTGCCTTACCTATACACTGCTCATTCGAAAGAATATATGCGTAAGGCTTGGGACGTAAATCTACAAAGTGTGTGATGATGTGGCCGGCACATTCATCCTTCATATCATCCCAGTACAGTCTTTGTTCTCGGTCGAGAAACCTCGCGGGTTAACAAGTGCATAGTTGGATGTATCAAACCACATCTTTAAATCTGGGGAAATTACAACAAAAAAATCTCTACAAGCAATTTCGTAGATGAGGCTGTTGGTTTAGTAATATAAAAGGTGCAATGCTGGTGGAGGAAACTTATCACACATGTACTTATAGTGATATTCGTAAAGGGCTAATTTGGAAAGATCAAGAATGGAAACACTAGTGTACAAAGGCTTGTTAAATGTATAAGAGCTCTTTGGCATATCGATAAGGATATGTCATTCCTGGAATGTAGGATGCCCCATCAGTTCTGCAGCTCCATTTATAGTGCCATTCCTGGCGACGACTATTATATCCATTTCCTGGCAGACATTCTGCAAAGTTTTTCCATATATGGCATTATTCATTAATTTAAAAAACGATTTCTCAAAGTCGTTCGCAGCCTGGGCACGTTTGTCAATATTAAACTCGATGTACAGAGCCATCCAAGCCTTCTAATCAAAGCGCAAAATGCAATGAACAGAGTCGAGTTTGGTTTCATACATCAAGTACTGCCTCAGTGTTTCCCCGTAAATATCAGAAGTCTTGCATGGTGCAAGTGTCAAAAGGAGTTTTTTATGTGAGACTTTAGGAGGTATGCCATTTACTGGAGCCAAAGGTAGATCTGATAGCACATCATGGCATTAATCTAGAATCGACAAATCCACTTCCGTGAAAAAGTATGTGTCCCCATCATTCACCATGTTTGCAAAATCCCACAATGAAAACACTTCAGGCTTAACCCACTCGAAATTGCCAATAGGAAGCTTGCTCTTCATAGTGTTACTGTACAGGCTGTTTACATAGAAATAACAGTTGTATTTCGAAGCCACTCTGGGGTCGCACTCTTCACCCATGTAAATGTTATTGATTTCTGCACACCTTCTGGAAACCTGGGTAATGCTGCCCCTAACACTGTGTTAAACACAAAGGTAAATATCAGGGACGGTCAACAGCTCTAAAAGCGCATCTGTCTTCGACAATTAAGAGTACCATGCAAGAGACAGAGCTGTGGCATACATGGCGGGGTCAAGACCGAAATGAGCCAAACATGTGGTCCTGAAATTTTCAAACATATCTGCCAGCAAACAAGTGTCCACACGTAAATACTGAATGGCGTACTGCAGTAAGTTTACACAGTGGAAGGCATCCCATGCAGCTTGGGTGTGAGCATAATCCTCATTGCCAACTCCTCTGCCTTCGTGAAATTGTGAAAACCATCCTTTAGTGGGAGTGACGTGCACATCAGACTGTCTTCAGACTTTACAAAAAGTAATAAGGGATCATTCCCTTCCTTTTCGCCAATTCAAATTGGGTGTCATCTGGAAACATCGTGCGGGTGATATTCAAGTTTCCAGGGAGGCGCTCATGAACTAAAAATAACCAATAAATCGTAACTTGAAATGTTGCACATTTCCGTTTCAGTCAGACCCACTGGGAATACGTTTGGTGATGGACTTATACTTTTCAAGAGTCTTTCCAATCACCTCGATTCTACCAGGGTTTTCGATTACCACAGTTACATCGTGTTTTGTTACATGATGTTCAGCCAATGGTTTCATGTGAAAGTGAACATCATAGTTTTGCAGGTTATGAAAGACAGTGACAAGTTGTTTCTTGGGCAGTCTGAAGTTCATGTTGCGTTTATTATGTGTGGCCCCTCTGATTTCCCCAGTCAGATGGTCATGGTCAACCACAATATTATCTGTACCGAGTTCCTTCTTACAAATATGACAACATTTCTGAGCCGCCAACCTCGCTTCATCTGCAGGGGTTTTTGGCTTCATCGGAACAGTCATACTGTATATTCCTGCAACCCACTTTGTCAATTCAACCAATTTATCGAATAACTGGTTCATACAATCATCACCAATAAACGTGAAATAGATAATGCTGGATAGTACGAACAAACCAACAAAATTCTACAGGCATATGGAACAAGTTTGATTTATGGTATTTGTATTACTCGTATTATGATTGGGGAGGCAAGTGGACATAAATATCAAATATGACTCTCTGTCTCAATAGGCGACGAAACACAATCTTTGCTGTTTGCTGTGACCCTGAAATTACACGTACTTGTTATCCCCAGTAGGGAAAGTACTGCAAACAGCCTTATGTTACTGACAGAGATAATTATGTTTTACGATTTTCTCCTCACTACTTAAAGTATTCGAGACAACAATCGCAGAGAAAAAATTTTCTACTGTTCATAGTCAAGTGACTGTGAAGCAGTTTTGACAAATCCTTAATTAAAACAAAATGCAAATGGGCATTATTTCCACAAGCATGAATGGCGAATACATTTACATGATGTGCATGTCGCACAGGAGAAATACGCATTGGTATAATAACCCCTTGCTTATAGAAAGTTTCTTCAATAATATTACTTTCTTTGTCTACTGTAGTGTAGACATTGATAGAAATACAATTTTTCTCCTCGAACTTTCGATTATCCTTTAAAACTACAGGAGTCGACAGACCTTTAGTATACAAAACCTCGCAAGGATCTGGATATGAAGACATACTGTGGACAGTTTCTGTGGCAGGAAGCAAAGCTGATATAACAGTGTAATGGAAACACAGTCCCTCACGACACTGGACATTAATGCCGGCTTTCCTATTGGCAATTAACTTGGGGAGCATAGTGTGAGCAACACCAATGGCGAATGCTCTAAACTGCAACATTTGAACATCCATATGCAGAATTAGAAGCAGACTCCAGCCGCTACCACGAGCACTAAATTCCTCAAGCCTGTTTGTGAGATAAGGCCTAATTGTCTTATCATAGATTTCTCCCACATCAGACGGGAAGTGATTTCCTCTAATTGTGAAACATCTGCATAGTGCCTTCCTCAGCCAAAAAGAATCTCAAGAATTTAACCACTATGCTGACACTAAGTGTTATCGGCCGGGGTGATGCAGTTGTTAACACTAACAAAGGAACCCTGCACCTTATAAAAAATCTATCATAATCCGTATCAGACTCTACTTTATCATTACATATCTGTGCATCAGTCAGCCTACATGTGAACACTGTGGCCAATAGCTTGTATGACAGATCAGGCAATGAAGCTTCCACTGAGTTAGAGGAATTGGAAAACGAATTATTTTCTGTTTCCCTAGACGAAATCTCTCTAATTGACTCGAAAGCCAGCTGTGAGATGGATGAAGCACTATCAAAATCACTCGAATTTCCAGTGTCAGAAAGAAACAAATTGTCTGCTAGGAGATCTACTTTTCCGTGTTTGGGGGAAACAATCATGTTCCGATCTGATGCAGTCGATGATCTTTCTGTGTGTGAATCAGTGCTCGAATCACTCAAGTATAGATCGTCCAACAAGAGATCGAAACAATTTATTTTTAGGCAAGATGACAACATCCTGACAACTTGTACTAGGCGTTCTTTTCATTTGCAACTCAGATTCAGACGCTGTGTCGCTAACAAAAAAAATGTCCAACAAACTAGAAAAATGTTAATATTTATCCTCGCTCATAATGATACAAGATTAATTTTTTGATTTCCAATAAAACAATTTCAATACTACAAAAATATAAAAGGCTGCATAGTGCTGAAAAATACAAAAAAAAAATTATTATATTGTCTCGAAACAAAGTTGTGTCTGTAAATAAATGTTTATTTAAGTCACTAACATCAAATATCTACTTTAAAATGCCTTTTATTAAAGTGTGATTTTCTAAAAAATGTTATTTTAATGAGACATATCAGATCTATGTACGAAAACATGTCAGCTGTGTTTACAACACATTCAATACTTTTATTTTGAATAGGAAAAACGATTTGTTTAAGGCAAACTTTTAAATATTAATTTAAAAA
The DNA here is from genome assembly GCA_029891345.1 of Dryococelus australis. Taxonomy (NCBI): domain Eukaryota; kingdom Metazoa; phylum Arthropoda; class Insecta; order Phasmatodea; family Phasmatidae; genus Dryococelus; species Dryococelus australis. The sequence continues at coordinate 44,523,839 of CM056993.1, forward strand.
AAATGCCTTCAGCAAGGGAAATTAACCTGTTACTAAACATTTATGCCACTTACATAAAATTACTTAAATTTAAAACCTTCCATAAAATTACATGAGTTATAAATCATTCATAAGATTACTTAAATTTAAAAATTTTCATAAAAATTACTTAAATTAAAAAAACTTCTTAAAATTACTTAAATATTTAACATTCTATACTTATACAACTAAATACCACAATTAAAACTTCCCACTCCATCGCATACATTCCACAATCATTAGAATTACTCATTGTTCAAACATCCATCACACAGACATCCCTTACTCAAACAATGCATTCAGAATATAGACATGGGCTGGGCTTAGCACCCTCCAGACACACTGGACATAGCCTGGCTTAGTTCCCAAATCTTTTTCTATTTTCCATAATTCACACCCAAACACAGAACAGCCCACACTTAAATCTCTTAAAAATAACATACTAGCTAGCTAACTAACTAAATTTAAATAAAAATTTACATAACTTTTCCTCTGCACTCACATCTACGTAACCAAAATTTCTCAGAGCATTTGCCATACATTCTAGATGCTTTTTCACATAGTTTTGCAAATTTTGAAACAGTGAAGAATGGCTGTAGGTGCATGTTATTGAAAAGAACCCTATTATATATAGTGCAAGGATGCAGCTACTGGCAGTCTGCATATCCTCTCAACTGTGCTAAACAAACTAAAAACTCCATGAAAAAATTACATCTTGAATTAAATGTATGTGACTTTTCCACTGCACTCAGTCAAACACCTATTTTTAAAACTACTTAAGATTAAATTATATGACCAAGCCACCCAATCCCATAAATTCCACAATCATTACAGTTACTCAAGGCTCAAACAACCATCACTCAGTCATCCCTCACCATTCACCAACATTCTGAACAAGCTTGGGATCTAGGGCTGTGCGCCCTCCAAACATCTTTGCATAGTCTGGTTTAGTTCTCGCCTTTTTTTAGCTGTTACATCAGACACACAACAATCATAACCAAAACTGACCCTTAAACCATTAAAAAATAGTTTAAACTATGAAAAATGCATAAAACCATGTAAAATGCAAAAATATGTTCAAAAATACTTAAAAACAGAAACAATACATGAAACTAGTACAAATACATGAAACTACTTAATAATATGTAAAGACAACAAATAATAAACATTTTACGAAATTCCATAATTTTCATATGTAAAAAGTTTACAAAAATTCACTACATTTTACCAATTTTTACAAAATTTTGTTAAAATTTGGGAAAAGTTTACGAAATTTAGTGTAAAATGTAAAAAGCTTTTTTTTGATGATTTGCAAAAAATTTACAAAATTTCATAAAAGTTTGTAAAAAGTTTATTAAATTTCATATAAAATGTAAAAAGTTTTACCCATATTTTATAAAGGTTTGTTAAAAGTTGGAGTGATTTGTAAAAAGTTTACAAGAATTCATAAAAGTTTGTTTAAAAAAAGCTATAACAGATAGTAAAACATTAAATCATTTGCAAAAATCCATAAAAGTTCCATATTTTGAAATGATTTACGAAAAAAACGAAGTAGGAATTCTCAAACTGTAACAAATTCCTGAAAAAAGGTAGTTTAATGACAAAGTAAAAATCATTTAAAATCCTGGTAAAAAAACATACAACAGATGTCAGAGTTAAAAAATATTAACGTGATATCTAAAAGTATTAAAAAGCTCTAAATATTATTACTATTTACTAACCAAAGTGCAATAACGAAGCTGCTGTTCGCTGAAGCCTGAGCCCTTAGTTCACACGTTTTCTGATTTTTAACATGTACAAATATATAGATTTGGAAATAGTCTTATTTTATAATAAAACTTATTTTTTACTAAAAGAAATATGATTTCCTTAAATTATTGTAAACAAAATGAAAAGAATTTTAACATGTTTTTTGGATTTTTTATAGTTTACAATTATATTCAGTTGACATTTTAACATGAAATATTAATATTTAATCGGTTTTAACAATTACATTTAATTTGAATAGTGTTTTATTTACCGATTTCGTACATATTTTATTATGCGATACGATTCCGGACCCACTTATGGTCTTTGTAATGCAGCACATACAGTTTTTTTTTAATATTTATTAATTGTAATTATGTAACAAGCATTGAGACTGTTAGTGTCCCATCTTTTATTGTGTAAGGACTATGAATTACATTACCCAGGAAACTAATCCATGTCGTACTTGGGAATCTAACCCAGCTTATATTACCCTTGCTTTGACTGGGAATAGAACCCAGCTTATATTATCCAGATTTCTAACCTAAAAAACTAACTTGTCATATTCTATCCAGGATTCGAGCTCAGAATCTAAATTTTAAGTGCCATACATTATATGGGATTCGAACCCAGAGCCCCACATAGCATTAACCAATTACGCTACAGAGTTTGGCGACATAATACAACTACTTTAGTGTATTTGTGTCATGTTAGAACTGTGTTAGCAGGTCTATGTAAAAGGGGGCAGGAATTGTGAAAAGTTACTCTTTCTTTTAGTTCTACAAAAGATATTTCACGCTATCTTCTCCACAGCAGGGTCTTCTCAGCACAGCGGGAGAACAGTGCCGTGCTTGGCAACTGCTTTCAGCAACACAAAAGGATTCTTACATCCCAAGTCTCAGCTTGAAATTGTGTGCTCTGTGTGTAGGTTAACTGAAAATTTGGTGGCTATGATCAAAATTCATATTTCCCAGCTTTGCTCTCATATTGTTCACACGTTAACCATTATTTGAAGTGTATTCACTATTTCACAAGCAGTTACATTGCTCGCCTCCAGTTATTATTATTTTTAATATTCTGAAATGTATTGAAATTGGTTAAGGATTGTAGGGAGTATTTCTTAATTTTGTATTGGGTAATGTAATATAATATTGGAGATGTGACATTAAAAAAATATATTTGTCATTGGTGAGCTGTGATTGGCTTGGCGAAGGGTGTGGAGAAAAGGGGAGGGAGGTGCATGCCTCTTGGTTTGGTTGGGGTACATGGTGGGCTGGGGGGAGTGATGGAGCTAGGTGCATGTCTCTTGCACCCTTTGGTGGGTAAACTCTGAATTACTCATTCTCCGCATTTGCTCATGCGGTATGGAGGGGTACAGTAGGCTGTAGGGCTGACCTGGTTGTGATGGGAGGAGGGGAAGAGCAGATCTTTGCTTGTTTTCCACCGCACTTGTGCAGTTCGCATTTGGAGGGGGAAAAGAGACCTCTAGCAGGATTCTGGAGGTGTGTAATAGGGGAAGACGTGAATTTGAGAGGGATTATCTTTTTTTATGTTGCTTGAAAGCCAGCTATGTGCTCTGTAGATGTCTTGTAATAAAATTTGTGAACAAAAGGGTTCACTCTGAAGTCTTAAATTTTTTATGCTAGAAATTGTTTTAACTTGTCTTGTTAGGGCTTTATGTTAAACCTTGATTAACATTAGCCTGTATGATTGATATAAAGTGTTTCAGCCTTCTTGTTAAGGCTAATATGGCATTTTTAAAACTTCTATTCCTTCAGGCATGAATTCGATTTGCATATTTTATTGAAATTGCGATGGACTATATATTTTTTACTCTTATGACACAAGTTTGTGTTCACTTATTACTCTCACAGTATATATGATTCATAGTGGCTAAATTTCACTTATTTTCATAATATATTAAATTTTTCACCATACACTTTTTTTCCCTCAATTTATTAATTAGAGTAATCTCTCTTAGGGAAACCAAAACATTTAGTACACTTTATTAACTAGAGTATTTTTTCTTAGGGAAACCAATACATTTTTATAAAGACAAAATAAATATACACAAATGCATCCATTTTTAACACACATATTTATTCAATAATTTATACAAGAAATTGTATTATGTTTCTTTAAAGAGTTTGTTTCAAAATGCACAACACACTTAAATTTATTTTTGTTTGAAATACAACTGATCAATACTTTCAAAATACACCTAATATTTCACAAAAATACAGGATGACTCAGAATATATATATCTTATTTTAAAGGAACAAACATATTCAGCACAACTTACACAATGTGATCCACAAAAATATTTTAACACAATGTGATCCAAAAATACTTTCACACAAGGTGATTCAAATATATCTTCACAAAAGTAAGTATAGGCTGTTAAAAAAGTTGTAAGCTATTTGCAACTTCAGTAGACAATGTTTTCAGACATTTTCGTAGAATTGGATCCAGATCTCCTTGTTGAAGTCTACTTTCGAGGATAGAATTGTTCGCTGGTTTTATTCTTTCTGTTATGAATAGACACTTCTTTACATTCAGGGGAGTGTAACACAATACTTTTAACAAAGTCCGAATATGCATCAACATAATGTGAATACTCATCTTCGATACTACATGGAAGAGGTGTGGTTTCAGTCATATAAAAAACAGGACATGTTGTTACATTACTGCATTGAATTAATTCATGGCTTTTTTCCTGGGGGAAAATAAATAACCTTAAAATGGAACATAGAGTCACAGGACTCCATAAATTTCCAAAGATTTCTAGAACACTATAACATATATGATACATTAGACTTGCCTGGTTTCACAGTAACATAGAGATTTCCAGGATGAAAGTACATCATGTTACATGTTTGCTATCCAACACCCAACTGAGAACATTTAGTAAGGAACAATGTATGTATATTGATAGATTCACTCTCTAAATTTGCAAGTTGAAATGTGTTTGAGGGCTGAACTTTAATTTTGCTAATTTTATTGGTCGATGTATGTAACACATTGATGAAACACACCCAGTACATACTAAGTAACCATACTCTTTGTTATCGTGTATAAACATATGAATATTATTATCACTTTTTTTCATAATACTGAAGGGCTGAACTTTAATTTTGCTAATTTTATTGGTCGATGTATGTAACACATTGATGAAACACACCCAGTACATACTAAGTAACCATACTCTTTGTTATCGTGTATAAACATATAAATATTATTATCACTTTTTTCATAATACTGAAATGGTAAATCATTATCTGTATTATAAACAAGATGTTTCAAATTCTGTTCTTCCTCACAATATGAAATTACGATGCATTCACCCTTAAGCTTACAGACCCCATATGGTCTGTGCTGCTTTACAAGACATTTTGAACTGTTACAATTACTTAAACTGGAATCAAAACTAGCTGGGTCATAACATGTTGAAAACCAATCCAATATGAACATATGAAATTAATGTCTGACTCACACTTTCCCTTAAGTATTATATGTGAATATGCCTCTCTATAAGCCTAAAAGTGATTACTCAGGGAGGCATTCACCCCTAAAGAAAGAGGTTTATTAATATAATTATATCAGGAACTACGTGAAATTAAACATCGCATTAGTGGATTACGTTTATTTAATAAAATATATTAAATGTAAGTAAATGTGGTTCATAAATCTATGTCAATTCATAAATTAAATTGTCGTTGGCAGAATATGATCACAGAAAAATCCTAACCCTCGGGTTTTCTCTGGTTTTTACGCTAGAAGTCAACATGCGCACATTAACACACAGGGTCGCCTTAGCGGCACACACTCAGGCGACTGTACTCAAGAAATTAGTGTACACATTTTCAAACGGTGCAGCAGCACTCATGTGTGCGTACACAACACCTCAGCCACGTGCAAGTCCTGGAGCGTGATCGAGGATGTTATGAAACCACACAAATCACTCATTTTGCCATAAACTGAAATGTTTTCTAACAATAACATTGCACTTTAAACATAGTACACACTTCCATTGGCAATAAACCGTTTTATTGGTCTGAATAATGTAAAATGGTAACAAACTAAGAAATACTATAATAGTAGTAACGAAGTTAATCGCGATTAACACTTAAGCGTTGCAAATAATTATACGAGAATCTGAACTTTTGGATTTTGGATAGTGTTTGCGGTATATTGATGGATTGGAGAGTCTGATGGCTTTGCACGAGATAGATCTGTAAAAATGTAATTTTAATTATTTACAACTGTACTAGCCAAATAAAGTGTCAAACTTTCTCAAACATATTTATATAACAATTTATACATTTTGACTTTAAAAAAAATTGTATGCTATACAACTTACAGCATATATATATATATATATATATATATATATATATATATATATATATATATATATATATATATATATATATATATAAGAGTAAATGAAAATCGAGTTTAGGAATGTAAGTTTTGCAAAATATCAGAAACGGCGAGGAAACGACGATTACAATCAAGTTTTAATAAATGCATAATTACAAGTAGAAGATAACATTATTCTAAATTTTCAACTTCACAAGCATAGGTATTTCACACTGAAGGGAATACTACCCCACCTTGCTCAAAAGTGAAGCTGTGGATGTCTTTGTCACACATTTCCTTCCAATAAATTGTAGTTCCCTGAAGAGGTCTGGTGAGTTGGTATGCGATTACCCCAATGCCTGCCGCATTCTTCCTCCAATTCTTTGGTAAGGCTGGTTGACACAAGCTCTTCAAATGTAGATGGAAGTTCACTGTTGGGGCTGAGATACCTCACAGCACAATTGTTGCATGCTAAGCCTCACCAAAACGAATGCCGATACTGGAATCGATAGTGTAGCACCAATGATCGATATTGTTACACACTTGAAAATGTAGAATACAGTTGCACAGTTTAAAGAATACTCTTCTGTAGCCTAACTGCAGGACTTTGTATGTGACTGTTAGGTTGAAGATGCTAGCCATGACTGACAATTTAATATTAAATGCTCTATTTTATATAGTCCATCATTTAAGTGTTCTTTTTTAACCAAACACTGCATTGCCACTTGACACAGAGCGACTTTAATTTTTGATTACCTATCTGCATAACATGTACCTTGTTGTCACAGAGTTCTGTCGGACTAATTAATGAGAAACACTAATGTTCTTCTCTGTTGCACATTTGAATTTCTAGTGGACCATTTTATTTGTAATGAAATCACACTCACCTGTAAGCTAGAGAAGCACTATCGTATTGAAGAGTTTGAGTCGAACCTCTCCATCATAACTGACTGCTGCTGGTGTATGTTTGTTCCTTTTTTTTTTTTCACCAAAAAACATAATCATCTTTTTATATTTTCCGATTTTCAGCTTGGTTAAATCAGACTTGCAGACACAAACATTACTGTTCCGAACCTCGTGGATCCACATAGCACAAGGCGATATTTTAGTTATGTTACTTCCTTGGATTTGAGTGCTGTGTTGCTTGTTATTACATGTTTCAGTCCACGTGGTGGGGCTGTCATAAAACTCTCTACTGAGTTTATATTTAATTTGTCTAAAACCAGGCTCTTTTGTAATTTCTTTGCTTCTGTTTTCAAAACACAGAGCCCAAGACGAACAAGGCAGTTCGTTATCAGGTCACATGTTAAACACCGGATAGTCATCTTGCTCCCAACACAATACTCGTTCTGTGTATTTATTTCCTTCGAAGGAATGTGCAAAGTTCCAATGTTCCTCTTCATTACACATCTAGAATTGCGAGTATATGTTCTTTACAGATGTGAACCACACTCGCCTGTAACCTGGAGTAATACTGGAGTAAGTCTGCTCTGGATTGAACGACTCCATTTGAAAGTTTTTACACAGGTCTGGACCTGTAACAGATCAATTTAATAAATTATTGTCATTACACGTAAGTAGGATGATAGTAGAAATATTCGCTTATAGTTTTGCTTTTGCAATGTGAACAGAACATTTTTATCATAATGATTAGTATTGTAGCATTTTACTAGCGAATTAATGCTTGAAAAGTCATGACAAATTCTGATGTTTACCATTTCTGTATTAGTCAGACTTTTTAAAATTTCTTTCCGCATACTTCCCAACATGTATAAAGCATAGTCCTCCAGCAGCACCTCGTTGAGGTAGTGAAAACGTTCATCTTACACTATATCTCCAGAGCCCCATTTCAAACCATGTACTTTGTATGTTTGATGTCGGAAACTCATTTTCAATTCCTGATTTAAGGGAAACCAAGGTTTCAGAGCTTTGAAAGACAACACTTCGGTGTCATTTTCGTCAGTTGCATAAGAAATTGCGGGTTCTTTAATTATAAAAGAATTGTCTTGGTAATTTTCGAAACTTTTCGCAAAACACATCATTATTGCTAATTAAAAGTTTCAATCACAGAATTTTAAAAGTATAGTTTGGTTTACAAAAGCTCAATTGTTGCTTTGGAGTCAACTTCATCAATACCAGAATTGTCTCTTGGTAAACAGGATGATTAGCGAGTTGCATAACATTTTGCCACCTATGCATTACACACTCCCTCCTCAAATGTATAGTGTATGGATAATTAAAGAAAGCTGGTGCACCATATGGACCATACTCATCACAAGGCAAATACAAGATTACATCTTCATCGCCTCGTAAGTCCTCAGAGAGAGATGGATACACATGTTGAATTTCGTGTCCCGCAAACATGAGAAGAAATTCTTCAGGTAGCAATGAGAGAGTGTCGGCGTCCAGGCTTAAAACCATCTTGGTTTGACCAAATGCTAAAATGGTGTTAAACACTGTAACACATTCTTCATCGCAATTTTGGCAGCAATTAAAATCGTACATGATACCTGTTGTTGAAGCTTGTAGACTGCTGAATGTATCAGAGAAGTCTGTTGATGTACACCTCTCTGTGAAATCCGTAGTACGTCTCAGTGAAATCTGTTGATGTAAACCTTTCCAGAGGTACACTCCCAACACGATCTGACTTCGACAACTGCTGTCTCAAGACTGGAAGAAAAATTAATTTATTATTACTTACATACTATATGAATTCAAAATGACCGCAGTTTTGCGTTAAAATAGTTTGAAATCGGACCTTTTCAAAAAATTATTGAAATATCGCTGTTTTTGCCATTATTAACTCATATCAGGCTAAAATCGCGGTATTTACGTATATTTGTCCGGAATATACACATTTCTGCTAATAGTGGTTGGACATATTTGTAATATATCCTTATTACAGATGCAATATGTGTTTCATAGAAAATATATATACGTTAGTTACCTTCCAAATATCCTGTTGGGGTTTTAAATGTTGGAACTTTACAACCCCGATATGAATTCCTATCTGTTTAATTTTCTATGGAAATGCAGTAATATTCGCTCAAATATATACATTTCTGGCACAAATATTACTTTTTGCCTTTATAAAATAAACTTGTTACTTATGAAGAGTGGTTTAGTTTCATAGAGAAAACGTGTTTACAGAATATATATGCACGTATGTTTAAGAATGTTAGCTGGTAAAATGTTTGGATGGCGAAAATATATTTTTTAAAGACTGGAAAATGGATTTCACACATATTTGGTTTTGTTCATTGAACAACAAAATATTTGCGTCGTTACTTATCATTATCTCAAATCTGTTTGTTTCTGTAAAAGATTCCTGGAATTTTGAAGAAGTAAATGTGTTTTGCTGGGAACCCGTAATTTTCCTCGCTGGGGTAAGCTTGCTTTGGTAGGTGAGTTTTGCTGTTTGGGAGAGCTGCTTCCCATGAGGCAGGTAACTGCTGGCCGCGCATCGCCCTCCACATCTGTCTCAACTTGAGAGATTGCAGGTCACTCTTTGTGAATGTGGAAGCAGAGATGCACAGGCGGAGGAGCACTGTCGGATGAGATGAATGACGAGGTTTTGCCGGGCACGTGGCATTACTTGATGGGGAGGGGGTAGGAGTTCTTGTTGATGGGATGGCGATGAGGGTGACAAATGTGGCTATGTATTGCGAGTTGTAATTTTATTGTGTTAGCTGGGCGTTTCGTTTAATTTAATTTGTTCCATTTGGTAATAGCATGAATACGTGTCTGTGGATTCAATGTTACATGATTAATGTGGAGATTTGCTAAAGAAAACAGTTTCATCGCATGACTAAAATCTGTTTAACGAATTTTCTTCGCCGAAATAGTTCATTACTTTTATGCTATTCGAGGAGTGGTTAAAGTAATTCGTTCGGTAACCTATTTCATCTCTTTTCATTAAAAAATATTTACTTCGCCGAAAAGAAAACATTTCTCCTGTATCTAAACTAGTTAAATACTCAGTATGCCTCCAGACATTCGACCTGGCCGTGTAGCCTGCGACGCATATCTGTCACAAACTAAAAATAAATAAATTGAAAAAGTCCCTTATATCACTCTTAAACCAACATTAACTCCTATATAAACAATTACAATCTGCTCCTTTAATCAGTCAGCTCCAGCAAGTCACACAGAACTCATCGATGCTGCACTGCCAATATCACCCTTATAACATGAATAAATTAATAAACATTCTTTTATATCAAACAATTATATCAAATTAAAAAAAATATGTTTGATATCCATACATTCCGTAGTTAATCGATTAATTAAAATATCACTTGCATTAATCGACTAATTAATTAGTGAATTAATAAAACAATTAATTAATCTAATTTGCATATCGTAATTTGGCACTTAGTACACTCTTGCACCAAATGCGATTTAGGCCACTCTTGCGCAAAGTGTCCCAGAACATACATGCATGCTCTGTTCTTCTGCACAGAATTCTCGCTTTACATTAATCGGGGACACTGAGCGACATGTTGGTGTGTCTTTTTCGAGATCATGTGTATCTTCCTCTTCAGGTAAATGTAAATCTCCATTCAAGGCCTAGTCATCTTATATGTCCCTGTTTCTGCAGTCATGTACCGCGTTACACATGCGAATGGTAGAGCATTTTTAAGAGCTTCTGCGACACCCGCAGCTCCTTTCGCAGTCGTTTGTGAAGCTACAGAAGACAAGATGCTATAGGTGTTCTGGGGCAGCATTCTTTGAACTTGGGATTGGATGGAGGCAACTGTTCACTATCTTCCATTTCCAGTATAGTGGATCCATATTTACACCATGCCAGTCCTGGACCTAACGAAAGACTCTTGAGTGTGTGTTCACGAGCAACTATGGGTGTTGGAGGAAGAATAGTGAAGTTGAATTGTGGATGAATAGGTTGCTTAGCTTTTGTCTTTATATAAAGCTGGTGATGTAAGCTGACCAAGTTTCCACTCGCTTTTGACCTGTACACTAAGAGAAAGAAAGAGTCACCAGCATCAGCCACAGTATCAGCTGATGCTTGAAGATTGTTGAAAATGTACTAAAGTTCTCTGAGCTGCTTATCGGTGTGAACTTCCTAAAAAGCGGGACCTTGCCTTTTCTTTAAGTGGATGAAACTTTATCGCATGCTGTGAAGGCGTGTAAAGTTATAAGAAAATCCTTCATATCCCCTACTTTCTCTCGAATAACTCCGATGTAGTGAATATTATGAGGATTATTCTTAGTTCCTGGCATAATCATCTTCGAGAAGGTGTTCTGGGGAGCAAGTGCATGGAAAGTGCTATAGCCATCATTGGAGTACATGTTTTATTCAGCAATATCAAATAAAAAATTGCACATAACCTAGAAAAGAAATACACTAATTTTTTTAATTTAATAAATAATAATGTTAATTACAATTTATCTACAAATAAAATAATATTAAGATTTCTAAAACCACTTTCTATTTATTTTATAGCACATGCGATATAAAGGACAACAAATTTATTATTACCTCCATCTTGCAGGAGTGGTGACAGAACTTTCAAACTTGACAGCCTGCTTATAGGATGCACAAGATCCCAAATACACCAGCATATAAATGAGAAGTCTATGAAGACAAACGCTCAGGCCTAAGTGACTCCAGTACAGGGTTACTATTCCTCGTCAAAAGTTCACCTCTTGATGGAAAAACAGAACAATCATAGTGTCGGGATTTAGTGTCCCGGCGGATAATGTCAGCTGCAGTTTTAAAGACTCTCTTCTCGCCAGAAACATTCCGTTTGCGAGTATCATACCATGTATCACAGACAATCTGGCAACTACACCAGAGAAGACAATTTTTGATTTTCCAGGAACATCTATTGCATTTATGATGTCTCCCTTGTGATCAATGCGTTTTCTTTGTTAATGTGCGACACTATACGGTTCAACTTCAGGATGTAATCTGTCAAATGTCACAGTCAGCTCTTTGAGGGTGAATTGCCATTCATAATTTTCTAACTGGCAACTTCTTGAAATACGTCACCGCTATCCTTACTCTCCCTTCACCCCCCTTTCTTTTCTTACACTGACTTCTACATGATTTGTGGAACTTTCCACCTAGAATATAGAATAGCAGTATCTATGGTATCAACTTTCATCGGCCACGAGATCAATCACACATGTCAGTCGCAGTAGTACTTCTTGCGCTCATGCGCAGGCACCTCCTCTTGTGTTCGCAACCGTCCTTACAGAAGCTACTGTGTTCGGGGTTTGATCGTCACTCCATTCCTGTTTGTGTGGATTCCAGCTCTTAAACGAGCCGATACATCGGTTCCGCAAAAAAAAAAAAACGTATCTTATAATCAAAGATACCTGTGATGTTTCACATTGCACACAATTTTCAGGTACTGTAGCAGGTTTTTTTTTTTAGATTGCTAGTGTAGAGTTTACAGTTCTCACCATGCACTTCAACAATTACCTTTCCTTGAAGCACATTTTTAACTTCATCCTATTGAATCTTACTGCACTCAGTTACGTTTTTTAAACCCCATTTCAGTCAAAGTTGCTCTTTCACCAACTTTGTTTTTACAGGGTTGCAACAAACACTCCATATTGTTGCACGTAACTGCTTCCAAAAAATTACCAGTAACTCTTCTACAATAGTATGAACAAGTCACACTACACAATACCAATGTTTCTTACCTTTTTTAAAAACATTCAATCACAGTAACCAAAATTTAGTACATGTACATTGTTTACCTGTCTGCCAAATATGCTGAGCTTCTGACTTGCACTGGCTTTCAGCTAGACATTGCTGCACGTGCTCCTCCCTCCTCCTTCGGCTTCCTTCCACCCGTGCTCTCTCCAGCACTTTACAAGACCCCCTCAGTTGCCTCTCCTCACTCGATCTTCACAACTTGTTACATTGTATGTTCACGCTGTAGAACCTATAAATATAGATTAAGTGATTATATAAAAAAATCATAAGTGAAATCTTAATTATAAAAGTATATACATTACTTCACATTACAAAAAAATTGATACTTGTACCACATGTATTGTTGCAACAGAGGGTTGCGAAAAGAAGACAAATTAAAAAATTCACAAAATGGTTAGATCGATTGGAAGAAAAAATACCCCAAAGTTAAAACAAAAAATAATATTGAACCAATACAGTGTCCACTGTGTCAAAACCCGACGTGGGATTTCTTGGGACTCTGAGAATTGGTAAGTGGAGTGCCCTAAATATTTTATAAAAGTATTCTCTTTGTTTTTTTTAATGTCTGGCAGTGAACCTCCTCAATTATATATGTGTGGTGTAGTAATTAAAGCCCTGCCACCTATGACTCCGATAGGTTTTTAAACGCTCTACAACTTTTATTTGGAATATTTTCCATATGGTGACCCGTTTTAATCGAAATTGCTTAAATATAACAACTTCACATTTAAAATATAGAGAATATTTTATTCAAAGCCACATAAATGGATTAAAAGTAAGTAAAAGTATAATGCAGCTATTCAGTGAGGCAAGTCACTTCTATGAAAAACACCAACTTAAAATGTTAAATAGTGCTACATATTTCTTTCCCCCAAAAAACGGCGAAAATACAAAATGGCTGCTTTATTTTTCAAAACAGCACAAAATCCGATGCGGAATTTTTGACACCTTTATGGGAACGCTCAGGAGATGTATCCTAACACATCTGTGAAGGTCCTGTCTTGTTTTTTTTTAATGTCTGGGTGTGAGTCTAATTTAGCCTAAATTGACTTGTACTATCGGCAGGCTTCGGCGAACATGGGGAGCCACCCATCTACTTCGACTCGATTCGGGAGTGATCGATCAATGTTCCCAAAAGCGCTTAGCAGTTACGACCATTAAATTTACATGGATACACCATTCTATGTGAGTCGGTGTCAATAGTGATTTATTCATTGGCACAAGTTATATCAAGCCAAAAAGTGCTCATTTTCACCTCATGGTGAAATCTCCTGTGATAAACGGTGCAAAGCATCAGGCTCTATAATTCCTCGATTTCCAGATCCAGATAGTATGTGCTGATGGGGGAAAAAATATTTAATGGTAACTTCATATTGATCGCTCATGATTGTTTGTTGCTCTCGTGACATCTATATTGTCTTCTATTTCTTGAACTTATTAGCTATCAGCACAGTAAGTTATTTTATGATGGGCTTTTCCACACAGTATGCAGATAATTAGACCTATCGATCCCATTCGTAATCAGACGTATATTTTCCCAGCAAAGCACCAAAACTGCTCAAATACAGAGTACTTGTTGGGATCAGCGAGCCATTAGAGTATACATGCTATAATATATGGTGCAGGACACCTGTAGTTTTAAATTAACATAACTGCTACGCCTGCAATGCTATGGTGTTTCACAGGACGAATGGCCAGGCAGTGTAGGCAAAAAGCTAGAAGGGGAAGTGTAGCAGTTGTGGAAATCGATAAACCACTATGGTCTCACCTGGGTGTAGTTTCTCCATGCATTCCACTGCAGGTTTGGAGGCATGTTCACGTCCACACAGGCCCAGAGTAAGTTGACTTTACAGCAACAGCAGGAAGGGAAACCCTTAACAGCCTTCATAATTCGCAAGATACACTTGGTAAAGAGGTTTCGACCGGAATTAGCGGGTTGAGAATTCCTGGAAGTTATCACAGAGACAGCCCTGCCCGAGTACAGAACGCCCGTAGTCCTGCTGCTCAGTAGCGGACTAGAGGAGGTAATGCGAACTGCCATAATTCTGGAATGGTGCACATGTACATGCCAACGTGATGGAGATGCACAAGAGCGCAACGGGCCATGCGACTTCGGGAACTTCCACGGAGGACAGTACTGGGGAATTCGACCAGATTTTCAAGCCAGAAGAAACGAACAACTGCTAGTGTGTAACTTGAACAGTTTCCAGATCCGCACACGGGGTGGTAACAGTGCACAGAACGTGAATGTGTCTCGGGGATCGAACAGGTCCGTCCGGTGGGATTGGTCCCAGTCACCCCCGTGGCCGTGTCGGTATTGCCCGGGGCAGCTATATTATTGGCATGTCGACTGCCCAAGAAATCCCCACCTGGACCACCGGAACAGCGGAGCAGCCAGCAATGCAGAACAGCAGGGAAACGGGTTACAGGGATTGCTCTCGGCCGACTGCCATAAGCTTTACACCCCCCCCCCCGGACGATAACTCGACAGCAACACCTCAGAGAGTGCTCATCAACAAGGTCAGTAGCACAACTGCAAAATTTTTCAGAGTACTTGTCCATGTAAAAGGTTTGTTGTGTCATGAACTCGTGGATACCGCTGCATCCCATAATGTGTGTCAGAGCAAGTTTGTAAATGCCAGAGACATAACCTCAATCAGAAAGTATATTCAGTTAGCTAATGGTCAAAATACAAAGTCACCTGTGGGACAAGTAACAATCACAATTAAAATTAGGGACCTAGAAACCATTACTACAACAATAGTCATGGACAAAATCACAGAAGATGCCATTTTGGAAGTGCCATGGTTTTGCCGAACGAAACACAATAATAGGGTCTGTGAAAGACATCCACATTGGAGATAAAGAAAGAAGGACCATTGCAATTTTTAGTGAGAGAATAGAGGATGTACCAGAGGTGAAACTGGCAGAGTTCGAGCATAGCATACCTGTAGAACATTAAGCCACTTTTCAGTGCTTATTAAGAGAGAGGAAATGGGTATTTTCAAATCATGATGCTTTGAGAAGAACCACCATAGCGGAGCATGCAATACCCTTAACACTGGATGAACGAATTTTGAGCAGCCCGTGCAGTTATCTTCCTCACCAGACACGAATAATTAAATAGCAGATTTCCGAAATGCTCGCAGATGGAGTGATGTAGTCAACAAAGAGCCGGTATAATTCCACAATAGCACTAGGATCAAAAAAGGATGGGACCTGGAGGTTTTGTGTTAACTTCAGGCCCATCGACCAGGTCAGGTGCAGTGCGATATCGCCTTATATCAGTGTCAAGTATGCTTTGAGTTCATTAGGAAAGGCAAAAATCATGTCATCACTAGACCTATGTACTGGCTACTGGCAGATTCCGGTATTTCAGGAAGACTTGGGAGAAAACAGCTTTCAACGCTCCCGATGGTAGGAGGAACCAGTTTTGATCCCATGCTCTTTGGGCTTAAATGTGCTCCAGCGACTTTCCAGAGCATGGTGATCCGAGCATTAGATGGTCTAGACGGTGAATTTACACTCACCTATCTAGACGAAATAGTTATTTGGTCCAAGAAGTGGGAGGAATACTACACCACCTATCACTTGTTCTAGAGAGGTTGGAAATTCAGGGCTTAAAATGTGCAGTAAAGAAGTGTCACTTAGAGAAGAAGAACCTGGAATTCTTAGACTACATTATGAACGAGTCCAGAAAAAGGCCTAACCCTTAACAACTAGGAATAATTGACAGTCAATAAACGTCGTGCACCTGTAAGCAGCTTAGAAAGTTCTGTGGTCTAATCAATTGGCTGCAGGTGAACATCAATAACTTTGCCATCATCACCGCGCCTATCACGGACCTGCTGTCACCACAAAAGTGCTACGCGTGGAGTAGTGAGCAGGAAGCAGCTTTCCACACCATTAAGGAGAAGTTCTGATTGTTCACCACACTGGACAGGTATGACCCAGAGCGCCACTTATTTCTGCAAACAGACACCAGCCAGGAGGGTTTTGGTACCTTATTATACTAGTATAATGACGAAGGGTTGAAGTGTGTAATCGATTTCGTAAGTTATGACGTAAACGAACAGGAATACCTCGCCATCATCTGGGCAGTGAGTAAATACTGGCCGTACTTAGATCACAGAGGATTTACATTACAAATGGAAAATCGCTGCCTGGTATGGGTGAGTATCATGAGGAAAGCAAACAGCAAGCTAACACGGTGGGCCTTATTACTGCAGACATACGATTTCAGTATTGAACATGTACCAGGTAAAAGCAACGAACTCGTAGATACCTTATCTCGCGCACTGAGCACCGCAGTAACGGTAACGGACGAGGTGGAATGAGAAGAAGTCCTGCTGCCGGTTACACAAGAACCGCTCACCGAGATCCGAGTCAACCGGCTATACATAGAAGAGGAAGACACACTAGTAGCGGATTTGTATCAGGAGGTTGTAGCCGCTCGGAGAGACTGTGAATTCGAATGTAAAATAATACGGAAATGTAAACAACAGCACCTGGAAGGATGGTGCATAATGGAGGGACGTGTGGAGACGTGCTCCCAGCAAGATAAACAAACATGGAGGCTTTACGTGATCACGGAATGTTGAGCGAAAGTGTTCGAGCACGCTCATCCCAGTGAAACCACAGGGCACCCAGGGGTGGAACAAACAGTCAAAAACGTGTAAGGACATTTTTCTGGCCCAGCCTAAATCACTGTGTACGAAATGACTTAAGGCGCTCCACAAAATGCAACTTGTTTAAGACGTGCTGGACAGATGGCAACCAGCAACAACAGCCAAGGCAACGACGTAAGCCTTTCAAGACTGTTTGTTTAGATTTAATGGGACCCTACCCCAAATCTGCAGGGGGAAAAGGTTTATTTTGGTCGTGATGGACAGCTTCTCATGCTGGATCGAAGCATATCCAACAAATACAGCACGGACGAAACAGATTGCGAAGTGTATGCAGGATGAGTGCTTTACATGTTGGGGTTACCCCTGGCAAATCCTAATGGATAACGAGACACAATTTACTGGGAAGCGATGACGAGAGTTGTGCACAGTCTGGGGAGTGTGGCACCTGAAAACGGCAATTTACCATTCCAATGCGAACCCTACAGAGAGATAAAACCAGGAGTTGAAGGCAGAACTCTGGCACCGTGTGGGTGAGCAGCATATGAGCTGGGCTGAACACATGCCCACCGCACTCTTCACGCTCTGTCACAGGGTGAATGCTGCCACTGGAAAATCTCCTGCCCAAGTCCTACTAGGCGAAAATATCACACTTCCCAGTGAAAATAATTGTCTATGTGTAAAAGAAAGTAGCGCTATCAAAACTAGTGGCGCAAAAGATGAGAAGTGTTGCTGCAGGTACAAGGAACAATGGGAACTGCTGGTGCATTATGCAGCCAGGTGGCTTCTGCAGAGTAAGAGGCCAACAACTGCATTAAGACCAGGACAAATTATGTATGTTAAGGTACACCCACAGTTAATCATGTGCAAAAACTTGTGTGTGGAATTCGTGCCAAGCTGGACAGGGCCACACTACATCGTACAATCGATCGGACTGACAACCTACCTGCTTAGGATAGGGAGTAAATCGATTAGGATACACCAGGACAACATTCGGGTAGACGCCGAAGACGTACCTGGAGAGCATGAGCAGGAGACGGAAAACGACCCTGACAACCAAGCTCGCGACAAGCGGGCGCAGGATGCGAGAGAAGGAGAAAGTACTCCTGGACCTCCCGAGGAGGCAAGACCACCAGATGCCAACAAGAGTGTGACACAGAACACTGCAGAGTTCACCAGGGGTCTCAGTCACGCCAACGGCGCACATAATAAGGTCATGATGTCCGCAATGGACAGTGACAGAGCAAGGAAAGAAGGAGAAGCTACTCCCAATGTAAATATGGAGCAAGCGGGGGTAGAACAGCACGCAGAGGAGTAGGCGACCACGAGCCCCATGACGACTTAGGCGCTGACAAGCCCTCTGGTGAGGTCACAGCAGGACAAGGTGGTGCGGCACTTCAGGCCAGTATCTCAACAGAGGACATAGGCGGTCCAGTGACAGCCAACACGCAGGTGTTGACAGGGGTGAGAACAGTAAACTGTGATCGAGCATCCGATGGAACAGTGCCGTCAAGCACAGCTGTATGAGCGAGAGAGCTGGGAACAGCACTAACACTACTGCAGAGAGGCACAGAACGAGAGGAGCTGGCCCTTTTTTTCGAAAAGCCCTCTACAAGCATAGCATAAGAGGAAGACCTGGAGGTACGGAAACATGACCAGCCTGCCAGAATAATGCTACCTGGTCGCAACTGGTCTCAGCAGCAGCAGGATGAAGAAGCAGTAGACGAAGTAAGCAGTGAGGTAGACCGTGAGAGTAGCATGTTGGCCAACTCGCTACTGCTCCGACGATCGAAGAGGCGAAGACAGCAACAGAGGGTCTGCACCACATGCAGTGTTGCCACAGCACATCACAGAGTGAAGACCCAACAGCAGCAGCAGACATACGGATGCTATGTGCTGTGTCCTCGCCACAGGGGTCCGAGGAGGTGCCTTGCTGCGAATGAGTCGACAGCTGCAAACAGACACAATGGGGGTGAGATTTGATGACAGTTGATTCCTCCAAGCCGGTTTGCTCGCCGTCGCTGGTGGCCAGTGTAGGGAGCAGTGCTCTCTCGGACTCTGGTGCGCACCAGTTAGGAAGTGCCCCGCATCGGTTGCACGGAAATCGCTATTTCACGTTGCCATGAACAGTGGTCACTGAAGTGCTCGAGCAGAAAGTTCATGGTGCAGAGCAGTGTAGTGCAAGTGCAGTGCAGACATATGCACCTGCTTGCATGTGTTCTCAAAGTAGAACCTGTGAAATCAGGTTAATGTTAATTATCAAGTAATTACAAGATGCTCAAGGAAGGACGTCCATGTAATGAGTCTGCAGGGAGCCTTAGCATAATTTAAGCACCCTATGGGCCTCGTGTATGTATTATAATTTTTTGTTATCTCCATTTTTCACCTGTTTCAACCACATTTCATTTCATACAGTGTCTTATGCTTAGTAAAGGGTTTCTGCAGTTTCTGTAATTAACTATGCAAGAGTCGTTTGTTTTTAAGAAGCATGTGTATGTTTCTGCAGGATTTGTGTGTTTAGGAAAGTAATTTGCATGGCCCGCTGACCCGCCCAAACTGGCCAGCGCGCCACAACGAAGGAGTTAATGAGTCGGACATGCGGATCGACGGTGTCGCATTTTGGGTGCTTGGGTGGGGCATCAATATATTTAGAAACCCACTTCCATTGCAATAGACTTTTGAGTACCAGAACCTCGTGATTTTTTTGCTGCCCATAATTTCTCTGCTCCTCCCTTCCCATGGAATATCATTGCCTGGGGAGGCTTAACTGTGCACAGTAATTCCCACTGGCCACATGCCGTTTATCAGTGTAACATTACCGACAGGTAAAGTCCGGAAAGTGCTTTGTAAGTTATTTTCTAGAGGAACGTTTAGATAAAACCCAGTGAATTAACATGAAGTGTGTGCGTCTTCATTCTCGTTGCCTATGGGCTATAGGGGCACAGGGCCCCACCTTTCTAGCCTTTTTATTGAGTGTACTATGTAAGTGTTCCCAATGTATTTCAGAGTGTTTTTATCTTTGCATAACTAAATACGGGTGTGTGAGTCGCCCTGAGACCTCACTGCACAGAAAGCATATTACAGGTATGCATTTTCTGTTATTATGACAGACGGAGCACTGGGAGGACACCATCAATTGGCTGTTGACACAAAACCCAGAGAAGAGGAGTCTGCTCTACTGTAACTAGTTGGTATTTCTCAGGCAATACCTGGCACCCATAATCTGTCAGCTGAATGTTTGATGAGAAACTACTGTACATTACCTACCCCAACTTCCAACCTTAAAATTACACAATTTTGCTCCACCAGCATACCATCAATTGGTTCTGACTAACGCCACAAAACCTTCATAAAAACATTAAAATTTTTAGTATGCTTTTGACTTAGCACAAACTCCTGGCTTACAGGCCATACAGAGGCCATTCACAAATATTTTCGAAAATTAAAGATTTGCCATTTCCTAAGTTGTAATTTTTATGTTACTTGACCGTGACAAGAGCAAAAGGCCCTTATTTAAAATTGTAACTACAGGCTGAGTTGCCATGCCTACCTCCAAAACTTTCCTATTCAAAAATGCATTTTGTTTTAAATTATCATCGAGTCCACAATGACACAAGGCAACTACTCGCAACTAGCAAGCCGTAACCTCCGAGGAGAAATTAATTTTTGAACACTACAAGGCTATTCCTCAAAGCAACAAATAGAATGAGTATATGCAAATATTAATGCATTTTAAATTAAGCTACTTTTGGCAATTACTCTCACTTCAAAGTGACATCAAAACCTTTCATTGCTTTAAGGACCTGCCATTTTTAAAGATTGATTTAAGCAATATTTGTTTACCAACACATAATTTTAGGTGAATGCTCCCTCAAGGGCGATCATCTGACCCTGAATGAACATTTACAGCAAGTATTTATACAGAAATTTCACAATTAGTACATGTTTTATCGAATCCTCCAATAGGGGCCGTTTGTTACTTAATAAGACAATGGCACAAAACTTCTTGGTAGTGGTGTGCTGCAAAGTTCATTTAGGCGGTATAGGGTTCTTCAAATTACCAGCCTATCACTGTATATGGTGAACACTGTGTCACACAAAACAATTTTTAAACTGCGTAGCGACCCAGCACACAGCATGATGTCACAGCCATCAGCCAGCCGGGAAGGAACAACAGCGCTCCAGCTCGCAAATAGGCAGGTGGCGGAACTAACCCCCTCAGTAGCAGGCCAACCGAGACCCACAGCTGTTGCATGGGCGATGTGCTTGACTCCATTTTATAAATGTGCTGAATTTGTGCTTCAACCACTGCTGTGCCAACACCAGATTCAGTGTGCAGCAACCAGGTTTGAAAATACAGTAAGTTTAGGTGTTTTTACAAGTTCCCAAGAATATTTTCCATATGACAGATTTTCAGATCTTTTCCGTGTAGAACATGACTTCGCATGTTGTCGTCTTGAACAGGGTGGGATGAGAGACAACGAAACACGTAGTTTTCGTAGAAGTTGTCTCATCCCCCCTCCTTGAAGACCACTGCCCAGTGAGATGCCGGGAACCAAATACGAGGTGCCAGCCTCGCAGTAGTTTAAAACAGCTCTTCTCCATTGATCACGCCCAGGAAGAGATGACTCCTAATTGCAGGGCCATCTTAGACTCCACCGGGGAAAGCACCACCGGAACAAACAAGGAACACTTGCACAAACATCTGGTACTGTCGACATTAAGGCAAGTATAAGAGCACCATTTCAGCTCTCACAAAAAATCTGGAGTCCCCAAGGGATCATCCCAAAATCAGATAAACTGCCCGAAGGGAGGGGAGTCCCTGATATAACAAGGATATGTGCAAATACTGGTTTCTAACCAGAAAAAAAATCAAAATACACATAAAAATATGGTGGCAAAAACTACATTATCATCATTATAACCCTGACATATTAATACAACCTTCTTACACACTACAAAAATCTAAAAATGGTCAGCATCAGCTCCGGGAGAGCAGCCTCCTCCTTACACATAAAATCTCTTCCACCTAACCCACAAACATCTTTCAGTGGTCATCACAAACCTTCCACCAAATCAGTGGGTGGTACACAATTTTAACTGTGTCACATGACCCTTAATAATTACACCTACATGAACAATGACCTCGAGGACTATGGTTATGGGAGTGAGGAAACAAAGCACACGGAATGGTCCCTGGTACTTAGGTGCAAGTTTCGCACTGAACTGGGCTGCTTTACTGCTAAGGTAATGTGTCTCCACCATCACCTTATCCCCTACCTGAAAAGCAACTGTACCACTAGAATACACCTTCTTTGGTGCTAGCTTAGTATGGTATGATACTGACAAAGAATTTGAGTGGCCTCTGTCCACACTTCTTCCAATTCCTGTTTGTTAGCTGCATCCCAGCAAAACTATGCAAACCCCAAGCAAGAATGACGGAATGAAATTAACTTCTTCCGAAGAAAACTTCAGATGGCACCTTACAAGTAGCATCACTGATGACATTAAATGTCAAGGAAAGTTGGTATAACACAAGATCCCATTTCGTATGAGATACAGTCTGGAAGGCTCTCTAAGCTACCTTCAGGTTACGATTATACCTTTCTACCAAATTTGCTTTGGGATAGTAAGGGGTGGACTGCACCAACTTCACTCCCCAGGCAAAGGCAAGGATTTAATTTCGGCAGATACTAAATAGGTGCCATTATCCCTAACTATACCCATAGGTGATACAAACACAGGAAACACCTATTGACTGAGAATTTTACAGATTTCAGCAGATTTCATAGATCTTAAGGGGGAAAAGAAATCAAACTTGCTGAAACTACCTACAGCTACAAGAATAGATGTAAAACTTGCTGTGGTGCATGGTAATAGACCAAAAATGTCTAAATACAAAGGTTCCCATGGAAAGGTAGCAACACTAGCACTAAATGGACTAATGATCTTCGCATTACATGGTTTGGCTTTGTAACAGTCAAGACCATCTCTGACAAGATCTTCAATCACTTTGTTCATCCTGGGCCAAAAATAAACATCTCTTTAATCCAGGATACCATCTTGTAATGTCCAAGGTGTCTCCCAAAATTCGTATAATGATAATACTGAAAGATTGATCCATGAAAAACTACAGGAACAAACAAGGTCTTCGGATCCACATGTACAATGAGTCCTATTCTTACTTCAAATTGTCCGCTCTTACCAGCATCTATATCGGCTATGATCTGAATGCACTCAGGATCAACCCTCTGGTGATGTTGTAAACTTAAATATGCCTGAGGAAAATCTTGGATGACCTCAATGTCTTCTCCTTCAGAAACCCCTTCTACACTCGTAGAACAGACTGGCACAATTTTATCTAGGTTCCCCACTACTTAAGTACAATAATCAACACAAGCACTAGAAATTACAAAAGAACTACAAGAATCAACACTGCCACTAGCAATTTCAAGGGAAGGCACTTCAGCCGGCATTACACTCACAGATTCAGGAGCCTCGACACAAAATTCATCCGAGTCAAACATATGGGATAGAGCATCGGCTACCTCATTGTTGACTCCTTTCACATGTTGGACAGTGAAATTAAAACAAGTAAGGCGCACCAGCCATCGAGCCAAACGCCCGACAGGTTTGTTGGTAGACAAAAACCAACACAGCACCTGATTATCTATACGCAGGGTAAACTCAACACATTCAAGATAATCTTTGTACTTTCCCACCTCATAGATGGCAGCAAATACTTATTTTTCATATGCAGAATAATTTTGTTCTGCAGGACTTAGAAGTCAACTAGCAAAATACCACCTCCAAAGCTTTCGAGCTAACATCCACCTGCAGGATGAATCTATGTTCGAAATGCGGCAACTGGAGAACTGGAGGAGGCATAAAGCCTTTAAGAAGGCAAAAAGCATGCATCTGAGTATCACCCCTGTTAAAATAACCCCTTTCCTTTTTAAGGCCTTAAGTGGCTCAGCTATTTCAGCGAAGTCGGGAATAAACTTCGAATAAAACCCCACTAGACCATGGAACCTATGCACACCCCATAGATTTTTGGGTACAGGAAAGTTCACGACTAGGCGGATTTTTTCTGGGTCTATTATTAAAGTGCCTTCAGGGATGACAAACCCAAGGTACCTGACGTTAATTTTAGCCCACAACCCTTTGTCTGGATTTACAGTTATTGCAGCTTCCTTTAAGGCCAAAAGAAAAAGCCTCTTTTGTTCTAGGAGGTCTTCGAATGTTTCACTGTATACACACACATCATCTATGTATGAAAACAAAAATTCATACTGGTACTTTCCCAACACCAGAAAAAGCACCCGAGACATGGCTTGAGGGCCACAATTTACCCCCATTGGAAGTATTTTCCACTGGTATTGTCCCCCTGGAGTTATGAAGGCCAACACTCCATGTGACTCGGGGTGCAGATCACATTGCAGAAAAGCAGAATTCATGTCAAAAATGGAAAAATACTACGCATTTCCTACATGTTGGAACACGCATTCAATAATTGGTAATGGATAAGGGTCCACATAAATCTTTTTTGTTGATTTTCCTATAGTCACAAATGAACCGAAAATCCCCTGGCATTTTCTTAGGAGGCAAAAAGGTGGGACTACAAAAATTACTGTCAGATGCGTCAACTACAGCCTCCTGCTGCAAGTCCTGAACAATTTTCTTAAAAATTTTAATTTTTGGTTGAGCCACCCAATATGGTACAGATGATACTGGATCCTGATCCTTAAGCTTCAATACAGTTGGCTGCTTATTATAATGACATAATTTACTCATAATAACATCTGAGAACTCCTGCTGTAACTGTTTTATTTTATCCTCTTGACTACTGTCATTAGAGTGTATGGATTTTTCAGAAATATCAAAGGTGTTAAACTTCTAAGACGTTGCTTCAATCGGTGCCAGGTAAAATTCTAAAGGAAAATTTCCCCGAAAATTTGGCAACCTTAATTTTAAAAACAACCACACCCTTAGAATTTATCACTTCCCCATTAGCAATGGAAAATCCCAGTTTTTCCCCTTGGTGAACCTTAACAACCCCTTTAGGCAAATTTTTAACAAAAAATTACAAAAGTCCTGGCTTATGAGAGAACAAGAAGCCCCTGAATCAAGCAAAACTACTACTACAATTTGATCAGCAATAGTTACTGGAATATACAACAGGCTACATCGGTGGTCAAAAGACATTATGTACTCTGAGTGTTCTCCCACAATGTTACTTTTTCTCGCAGGACAGCTAGTTCTAATATTACACCTCTGTTGGCAATTAAAACAAACATAGCCTTGAAACGATCTGATTTCCATAGATCTACTTTCCCGTCATAGGCCTGACATCGGTTCCCTTGATTTCCCTGAAAAGATGGCATCTGGGAATGCCATGAACATGTTTTCACATTAGGGCGACCTGATTCCTCGCTAGGGGAAGCCATAGAAAAAACAGCCTGACGATGGAAATAGTCTTTTCCAACATCATTATTTTTACCGCAAACAAAACAAAACTTTACAGGTTTATGCAAAGCCTTTTCCTTCTCAATATGTTTGCAACACTACATCCCCTACACAATTTCTAATGGTTCGTTTGACTTCTGTCACTAGCTTTAACAATTCTACCAAAGAAGTAGGTTTGCTTGCAAAACAAACATTGTGGTTATACCATGGGTGAAGACTATGAAAAATAATCTGAATGAAATATTCTTCTTCACACCGGTACCCCAGCACATTAACTATCCCTAGCATTTGCTTAACAAAATCCTGCGTCGACTGATCAGGCATCTGCCTGAATTCCAATAGTTGCAAACGAAAATTGGTAATAGCTATCTCACTCGAAAACTCATTTAGACAAGCTTTTACTAATTGGGAAATTTCCCAATTCCCTTCATGAGACTGGCCAAACAAAGGCTGCACATTTTCAGGGGCCCTAAAAAGTGTAGCGGCATTGAGATCCTGCCAATCAAAAAGCTGCAAAGCAATTCCTGCACCAAGTTTGTCAGAAAAAATCGAGTAAAGCCTCCAAAGTTAATTTTGTTAATTTCGGAATTTTTGCTGCCAACTCTGGCAGCAGATTTTTAAGGAGTTTGAAAACAGGAGCTGGCTCACCAAGCACTGCCATATTCCCCACACCGGCCTCCTTGCCTGTGTCCTTTCGCACCTGGTACAACGTCTTACTGCGAAGGTCATCGATAAGCTCGCTCTCCACCACCACAACTCATTTAACATCTGCAGTAGCACGGGCTTGGACAGCCATTGTATTCATGATGTAGATATCATACAAATTAGTAAAAGACACAATAAAATAATCCCTAACACTCTCTATATTTTTTTATACTGAAAACTGTTTGTCGGTTTTTCATTAAACTGGTTTTATTTCAGCAAAACATACCTCATGTGTTTTTTCATTCCACAAAAACCATATCCGAAACGCACCACTCAAAGTAAGCAGAGTGCATAACCTCAGACCTTGCTATACCCTTTAGCCGAAGGATGCAGCAAGGCTGGAATTCACACAAAATCCCAGCAAAGATGCCTGAACAAAAATTTACACAAAGTGTCAGCAATAAGAAAATCCTTTGTGCAAGTTATGGATAATTGAAAAGTGAGAGTTTAAACTAACACAGAAACTAATGAAGTATGTGTAACCGTTTATTATGTTTTTTCTTTTCATCTTAATTGCAATTAGGTATAAATCTTGTTCCAGAAAACACAAACCCATTATTTAGTGATCCCTCCACTCGACCTTTTTCAAAAAGAATCATTACATTACTAATATTTTCTCCACATTAGAAACATTTCTCAAACGAGAACCAAAATCAAGTAAAATATGATATGCAAACAGCTAAGTTTAATACTATCCATAATTTGTTTGTTCATCACACTTTAAACGTTCTCAAAAATATATTCAGGCACAAGCTGTATAAACAACACCATATTGGTTCTGACTAACACCGCAAAACTTTCATAAACACATTAAAAATTGTAGTATGCTTTTGACTTAGCACAAACTCCTGGCTTAGAGGCCATACAGAGTGACAGTAGGTAGTGGAGCAAAAGGTGTTCATTTTAGAGATTGGGAGTTGATAGGAATTTCACTGGAGTTTCTCACCACCTCAAATATAAAGTTGTGGGAGTCAGGCATTGTCAGGATGCAATCCCGATTTCCGGTAGAGCAGATTCCTCTCTTTGGGCCGTGCGCCGACTACGGCGATGTCCTTCCAGGGCTCCGTCCGTCGCAATTAATACCAATAAAATTCTGTACTGAAAACCTGCACAGTGAGGTCTCAGGGCGACTCACCCACACATATTTAATTATACATAGACAAAACACTGAAAAGATTACACAAAAACACAGGCACATTACCCTAAAATTCTGGCGGGAAAGGTGAGGGCCCGTGCCCCTATGACCACAGGCAATCCGAATGAGAATTCATAACTCTCACATTTTATTACTGTTCCTCTAGGAAACAACTTATACATAGTGCCATGC
Source organism: Dryococelus australis (assembly GCA_029891345.1). NCBI lineage: Eukaryota > Metazoa > Arthropoda > Insecta > Phasmatodea > Phasmatidae > Dryococelus > Dryococelus australis. The sequence continues at coordinate 44,551,776 of CM056993.1, forward strand.
TTAACCCGCCGGCAGGGTAGCACTGTACAAAGTGCCCGAAGCGACAAAGACTTACATGAAACTTATGCCTTCCCGGGTAATGCTATTCCATGGGAAGGGAAGAGTGTTTACATCTGTAGGTAAATTTGGAAAAGGCATTGAGGTAGGAAACAGGTTCTGTTTGGTTGGCAATACTGTTGGAAAATGTGGAGTGTACATAGGCGGGGAATAATATGGTTGCAGGTGTAGAACATAAGGTGTACTAGGTATTAGCGGAAAAGATTGGTATTTAAGGGTAGCATTGGTTGTGGCTCGGGTACAATCACCCTGAGGAGTACCACGGACATGTTCTGAACATCGGGTTCTTCAGCCATTGTGAATTCCTCTTTAACCACGCAGTCTCAACAATTGAACTTTTCCTCACTGTTTGTTTGCCGCACTGTCTCCGTTTGACACTGTAGGTGGACCCTAATGTTGCATTTGTCACAGCTGCTTATTCTTCCATCACAGTTCCCCGTACATCCATTATGGTCGCACGTGTTTATCCTTTGCAAACTCACCAAAGAACGAGTCCGAACTAGATGTGATCTGCTTTTGGGTTAAAGATTGTTTACTGCACAGCTTACAGGAAAACAGTAGCCCCTTAACTGTGTGCAACTCGTTTCTATTCAAACACACTGTATGAAAACAGTTACTACTCAGATGGCCTTTTAATAAGAATTTGTACCGACCTGGGCAGAGTAGGTGATGGCAACAATTTGGTGTTTGTTTGTCCGAAATGTCACAGTTAAATTTATTTTCCAAAGTTTTAGTTCACTGTTCACTCGCTCTTCTCTTTCGCTGTTGATCCCGATGCGGTTGCTTGTACTGGATTGCTGGGCACACTTACAGTAGGTAGTGTCACGCCCATACTTGGCACTAAAGTCCTGCGGCTGTGGTCGCAAGCACTGCGGACTGAGAAACTCGGAGTCACTACTGGTCTGGCCAGCTATTGTGTTTGTATACAAGTCCACATGGTCGCGAGAGAGTTGTCGCGGATGCGCGGCATGCGGGAGCGCAGTCGGAAGTGGGCATCGCTCTGTGCAGTGCGGGTGATGTCATGCCGCTGCTATCCTGATTGGTGCGGCACGAGATAGGGGTTGATTCACAGTGGTCACACACAGCTGTTCGGCGCAGGTGCGGTCAGCATGAGAGGGAGGCGATTTTCTTTTCCGCCTCCTCTCATTTCATTTCCTTCTTTCTCCTTCTCGAGCACGCATGACACTGGCAGAGGGGGAGGAATTGCAGCCCCTTTTAATCTGCTCGGCACCTGGGTGGCACGAGCTGGCTGTTGTCATGGTGCACCAAGAGGGCCGCTATCCTTTGTCCTTCTGATTTCTCTCTCGTGGTTTTTGTAATGGCGGTGTCCTAGCATATTCTGCACGCTTTTCCCTTATGCCACATGCGTTGAATTTTCGGTGTCCTGGGGCATCGCAACAGCATTCCACGGCTCCAGATGCGCACTAACCACATCAGTTGCAGGCCAGCTGAGACCCACACCTGTTATGTGGGCGATGTGCTTGACTCCATTTTATAAACTTGCTGAATTTGTGCTTCAACCACTGCTGGGCCAACACCAGATTCATCATGCAGCAACCAGGTTTGAAAATACAGTAAGGTTAGGTGTTTTAATTAAATCCCAGGTATTTTTCCATGCGATGAATTTTCAGAAGTTTTTGTGCAGAATGTAACGTCGCATGTTGTCATTTTGAATGGGGCGGGATGAGAGACAACGAAACACATCGTTTTTATATAAGTTGTCTCAATAACAATTGAATTGCTTATTTCAAAAACACTCTCTCTCCAGTTGACCATGTTTTGAGAAAACATGAAAAAACTAACCTTCTTCACTAATGTGTGTTGTTAAACGTTATAAAAAAATCACAAGTGTAAAATGTCACATTGTAAATCTGTCTATGGTATTGGAAAGGCTAGAATGTATTTTACGCCTGTAAAAAATATTATTTTTAAATGTACTCTTAGAGGATTCCAGCAATTAACTAGTTGTAAATGTTGTTATCATATTTAGTATTAAGGACAGAGAAATATCATAGTTTTCTGTTACTTTTGTAGCTATGCACATTTAACATTATTAGAGAAACGTTTATCATTAACAAAGAATGCACTGGTACAAGCAAAACAAATTAACTACTTTGGAAAGTACAAACCTAAATAAATACTAACAATTCATCTAGATAGGAGGTCTATTCATATTCGAATTTTACCAAGATCCACAATTACAAACAAAAAAAATACTCACTTTGAAAAGTACAACACCTTATACTGAACTTCTATAGGCTGAAGGCCTATTAGTATTAAACAAAAACTCTTAAATTCAAACAACTCGACATACTTTGAATTGTACAAAACCCAATAATTGAGTTAGACAGGGGGCCTATTCACATTCATCTTCTGAGTTTGCATTGTGACATTTTGCTGCAGTTGTAAGCCACTTCAATAACAGATAGTAGAATACTTCATATCCTCTGGTATATTCCAACAGTTTTTGCGTGTCTTGCAGTTTCTTGTCATTTATATGGCCCTTTAAACCAGGATATTCCTTCTGCCATGGTAGTGCTGGTACATTATTTGTCTTTCGGAGACGAAAGATAGAAGGTCACAAGCCATTGATGAAGAGGTCTGCGACAACTGTACCAGGAGTTTCACTACTGTAGGAAAACTGTTTGCATGTTGATATCTTGAATGAGATTCTTTGGTCTTTTGATACACTTCTCCCCGAAGTTTCATCAGAGTAGGTGGTTTTCTTATATGAACGTGGCCACCAGTCTTTGAATGATAGGTGTTTCAATAGACACCTGGTGAATGGAGATGATACCGACTGTACCTGCTTTCACCATGAGTTGTGTGTACTGTTCAGGAGTGTATATTAGGTCAGTTTTCCTGAAAAGTCGCTTGATCGATCCAAAATCCCTATCGCATGGGAGGAACGAGTGGCCTTGATTGGGGAAGTAATGGTTTACCCAGTCGAACCTCCCCATGTTTCATAAATTTAACAGAAACCGCACAACTGTGTGTTTTTTTTTGTCCAGCTGCTCCGCCACTAAACAATAGAAGATTCTATACAGAACTTGATATTTCATTCTGAATATAATGCAATAAGAAAGAGCACACTTCATTTGGGGACTTGTTTGCCTCTCCTTCATGATTCACATAATTTTGCTTTATTCGATTTTAAATCATGTATGCAAAATACATACACCCACAGCTGGTGCAAATAAAATACCTCCTGCACACATATTAGAGGTAGGGGTAAATTTTGCATACAGTCTACACAGAGCACGACGGTGTCTGTATCCTGGTTTTCACTTGCACTTTTCAATGTGATATAAAATTTCTTGGCCATTCTTTTGTGTATTATCATCTCCATGGCAATATTCTGTTTGGCATTCTCGCTTAACTGTGGGTCTTTCGTTTTGATACCCAGCCTTTCACATTGGCTGCAAACATCAACCTGTGTCCTGCCAAAAGGATATCGAAAGTTTTCCTTAAAATATTGCCATTAGAAATGATATTTCATCATATTTTGCAAATCTGGATGGCGGTTCACGAAAAATCTGATGCATGGTAACAACACTGTGTCGAGCGTCTAAATACTTCTTACATTGTCCTCCATAATGTGTGTGTGCTTCACATCAAACTTAGATATACGTTCATGTTTTTAATACTAACATCTCCCTAAATCACATTCCCACTCTGGTTTTTGCCACACGTGTCTTGAGGACTTTTATGATCAACTAGAATGTTACAAAGTCGATGTAATCTGTCGACTGAAAAACGATGCACTTGCAGGAAGATGTTTTTGCACACACATTGAAGCACGCCATTCACTTTCAGGTTATAAGTATATTAATGATTTTTCTTGAAAATGGGTTGACTTTTCAGGTCATCTGCTTCTGCACCATCCTGCCCCTCACTTTTTTCATGAGAGAGCTTCTTTTGTGTGTGCCTACGTTGGACATCTCTAACCTCAATCAAACCTCGAAGATGCACATCTTGAGAATCTTTGTTGCTCAGTGGGTAGAAGTGATTCCAAATTTGATGTATGTTCTCTTCATTTAAACGTACATAAAATTTTCCTGTGCACTTGCATGTCACTGGCTCAGGAGCGGTTTTCTTGTCTACATGTTTGCCTCTATATGTTGTATAATTTTCACCTTTCACATGAGCTGTACATATTACATTATGTTGATAGGTTTCTTCAAATGTAATCCCTTTTCTCCATTTCAAAATAGGTTTCTCTTATGAGCTGCAGCTCATTATGTTTTTTTTATGCCTAGTAATATTAAAACATAACCAATAACAACATGGACAATGCCCAGTGCACAACCCAACAGTACACACAGATATGCTATAAATATCAACAGTCATCTACACATCATAGCAAATTACAACCCATTTGATAAACATGCACTCATGTCTGCCAACTTGTTAACTGTATGTGTTTTAGTACAGAAGCACTATATGTTATGAAGCCTTTAGAGAATCTCAGACATAGGCTTTCTGCACTAAACAATGTATCTATATATAAGTAAAATTAATGTATCGATAACTCAATTTGACATATTATCGTCAATAACGATTTCTGAAATAATCGATTCAATTACACACTCACAATCTACAACTTCGCAGTGCCCTGTCGCACGTGCGTAGAGTGCGAACTCCAGCTATGGTGGCGATGAGTGCTCGGCCGCACAAACTATATTATGGAGAGGGACGTGGCACACATCAAATGCCCCCTCCCCTTTTGAGACCATGCGTAGGCCGAATGCTTCTACAGACAACAGCTGCGGCCCCTTGGTGACCTTTGTGGCTGCAGGTGGAAATACCCTCCTTCTTGCACTGTGGTCTGCTGTGTCGTCTGTTGCTGTGGTGGTTGATGTTTCCTATTGTTACAAGGTGCTCGTGTACGCCTGTACTGGAGGTACTGCTGTGGCAGATGTGTCCACCTGTGTGACCAGCGTAGGCGAAACGAGTACTCCGATCCGCTGCCTTTGCTATCGCCTTCGTCACTTACACTCATCTCCTTGCTGTATTGCCTGCTGTCATTCTATTGTTGCTCTTTCCGGGTGCGACCCAGCTGATCAACCACTTTGGGAGACTGGCCACCTGCCTGCGTCCCCTCATACACTCCCTGCATCTGGATGCTCCATTTCCACACCTGACAATGACAGTTTTTCATGCAGTCCTACCTACTTCTGCTGGAGTCGCGACATCGGGCATCGTGACAACAGCTGATGCTGCTCCTCCAATTGCTGTGGACATTACTGTTGGCACCAATGCGGTGACGGGTGCTCTTTTAGGCACCTCGCCATTCAAGTCATGCAGATTAGTCGTCAAGTGCTCCCTTCTAGGTGCGATGGTGCTGGGCACCATGTGCATACTCTCCCCCCCTTCTACTTTCACCTTTCGAAGTACTGACGCACCTTCTTCGTCCTGCATGCGTGGATCTGCTGCTGATCCTTCCTTGTGAGGTGATGTGACACCTCCTGTCTCACTTGGTGCTGATGCAGGCTCGACACGGCCATCACCGTCATGGGGCTGAAAGACATCGGGATCGACCTCATCATTGATGGCACCTGGGGTGAGCCAGATGTGGTCCCAATGCGTTCTTGCCTTCCTCCTGCTCATTCGGACTGTGTACGTTGTTAGCACATGTTTTTGAAGGATGTGATGTGGGCCTCTCCATCTTGCCGCAAAACCAGGACAAAACTTCTTATGTGTGGTTGACTGCAGGTAAGTTCTCATGTACACTTCTTGCCCTGCTTGCATTTCTGGTGGCGGTCTCGTACTAACCAGCAGCTATTTTGTGGTGTACTTGCTATGCTGTTCCGCACTTCTCGTACGTGATGACTGCATTGTTGTTGTATGTCACTGTTGGGTAATTCACTGCTCTCCTAGATGTGTGGGCACTTGGCTTCTCCTGGCAGTCGTATGTTGCATCCCAACAGAATTTCGGTGGGTAACTTGCCGGTTGCCACATTGAAGCGACACTTGAGGGTGCACTTGGCGGCGGGCAGGTGTTCAGCCCATGTTGCATGATGTTCCCTCACACAGAGGCGTAACTGCACTTTAAACTCTTGGTTATGGCACTCCATGGGGTTCGCTCTGGGGTGGTAAATTGACGTTGTAACATGGTGTACCCCCCATCAGGTACACAACTCCCTCCACTTTTCCCCTTAAACTGCAGACCAATATCAGTGAGAATATTTGATGGTAGGTAGTGGAGCAAAAGGTGTTCATTTTAGAGGTTGAGAGTTGGTAGGAATTTCACCGGAGTTCCACCTCACCTCAGATGTAAAGTTGTGGGTGCCAGGCATTGTTAGGAAGCAATGACAATTTCTGGTAGAGCAGACTCCTTTCTCTGGGTCGTGTGCCGACGACCACGACGATGTCCTTCCAGGGCTCCATTCATTGTAATTAATACCATTAAAACACTGTACCGAAAACCTACACAGTGAGATCTCAGGGCGATTCACACACACATAGTTAGTTATACGTAGATTAAACACTGAAAAGGTTTCACGAAAACACTGGCACATTTTCCATAAATTCTGGTGGGAAAGGTATGACCCATAGGCAACCTGAATGAGAATGCATAACTCTCATCTTAAGTCACTGGGTTTTATTACTGTTCCTCCAGGAAACAACTTGTACAGAGTGCTGTGCATAACCCGCCGGCAGGGTAGCGCTGTACAAATTGCCCCGTAGACGACAAAGACTTACATGAAACTTATGCCTTCGCTGGCAATGCTATTTCACGAGAAGGAAGGTGTGGAAAAATCTTGGGTGTCAATACATTAAACATGGTTCCGGTAAACTAGAGTCTATTGATGAGAAATTATTAGGTTCAAAAATGTTGTGCCAACCTAACGCGCGAAACGCGACCCCATCGGTTAGCACATACAACACCCAGAGACACTGTAGTATGACTAACAAACCGGCGCATGGTGGCAGCCAAGGTTCGGCGGACAGGCTAGCTGTGCTGACTATTTTCTGACGCACACATATTTCTGAAAACATACACACGTTACTCTGGAAACTGCAATTATTACATAAATAATTACCCTTGACATAGGAATGTGTTATAACGTACAAAACACTGTGTGGAATAAATGATGGTGAAACACATGAAAAGACAAATAACAGAAAACGGTAAACACTGAAACTAAATCCATTGGGGGCATCAACATATTGTAGGGCTTCTTAAATTGCTGTTACGTGAGAGGCGTCCTTGGGCGTTTAGTAGTAAAGGCATAATTTACTTATGCCTCATTTCACAGGGTCTTCTTTTAAAGTATGTGTGTGCAGGTGCAGGAGGTTTACAATTCACTCGCACTTTCTCACCTGCTCACGTCACAAGTGCTCTCATTGGTCCCTCGGACACACTCGGAACTGAAATTTCCACGCTGTCGAGCACTACGCGACTGATGTGCAGAGGTGCCCAGTAGAGTGCTGGTAGCTGCAGTGGCTGCAGGCAACGGTGGGTAAACGGAGAAAGGGAAGCGAATGGCATCAAATACCCACCCCCCACGAGTCTGTTTGCAGCTGGCGACTCACTCGCAACAGGAGAACCTCATCTGCTCCCTGTGGCGAGGATGTAGCATTTAGGCCTCTCTACGTGGTGGCAGTTTCCTGTTGTTATGTTGTCGTTGGTGGACCTGCACCCTACAGCATGCTGTGGCACTAACACAGGTGGTACATTCCCGTGGAGTCTGTCTTTGCCTCTTAGTACATTGGAGAGGTAGCGGGCTGGCCAACCCACCACTTTAGCAGTCCTCACTGCTCACCTCACCACTCTCTTCACTGCTGCACTCGTTCTGTGTCTGGTTGCGACCTGGTAGTTGCATCCCGGTAGGCCGGTTCCTAATCCGTACTTCTGTTGTGTCGTCTTCCTGCAAGCTTACAGGGGCTATCGGCAGGGTGGGATTTTCCTCTTCGCCATCCCCATCATCTTGAGGTGGTACCCGGAACTGTCTCAGGCTCCTCTGTCTCAATGGCTTCACTCGACGGCTCATTTCCGCCAGACATGTTGACGTAGCTCGACGGGCTCACCCCTGTCGAGCATCGGGCGACAACGGATCCACCTCGTCCTCTGCCGGTACACCTTCCCGAGTTACTGCTTCACCTCCCGCTGTTGGACTGTCACCAGGGGGCTCGTCAGTGCCTCCACTGTTGCGGGGCGCCTGGCGATCCTCATCTCTTGCAAGCTTTTCCGGCTCCGTGCATCCTGTACACTCCTTGGGAGTTCCTTCACCCCTCTCTCCAGAACCATCTCCATCCCTGTTGGACACGACGACCTGTTCACTCACGGAACTGGCACGACATAGACCCCTGGTGAACTTCGTGTTGTTCGGTGTCGACGCCTCACCTGCAATTGGTGACATGACCTCTTCTTTAGGTTATGGACCACTTTCTGCCTCACTTGCTCTTCTCTCATGCTCATTCTGACTGGGGCCGTCCTGGCCGAGTTGGGGCTCTTCCCCATCCTGCTCGGGGGCGCTCTGAGTGTCTATCATAATGTCATCATGGAGGATTTTCATGGTTTTCCAGCCTGTTCTGACTAAGTACGTCATAGGACCCAAAATTTTTACTTTGCTGTGTAGTCCCGTCCACTGTTGTGCAAGTCCCTCATTAAAAGTCTTACATGCCGCAGACTGCTGGTGTGCTCTTACATATACAACCTGGCCTTGTGAGTGCTGTTGGTGGCCTCTTCGTTTCAGGGAGCCAAAAATTGGAGTACTTTACTTGCCGGTACCGTTGCTCACAGTATCGGCGCCTGCACCTCTCGTTCCTTGCGCCACTGGTTTCTGTTACGCTTGTTTCTCATTCATGCGGACAATTCCTCACACTCGGCAATGTTATGTTCTTCCCTAGTAGATAATGTGCCGGGGTTTTGCCTGTGGCTGCGTTTACACTCCGCCCTAGTGCGAAGAGTGCGGCGGGCAGATGTTCTGAACAGCTGGTGTGGTGCTCACCCATATGGAGCCAGAGTTGCATGCTGAACACCTGTTTGCGCCTCTCCGAGGAATTCGCACGTGGATTGTAAATCGCCATTTTGAGATGCCGCACTCCCGTGCTAGTACAGAAGTCTAGCCAATGTTTGCCAGCAAATTGGGACCCATAGTCGGCGAGAAGTTCCCTCGGGTATCCCCAGCATTAAAAAAACTCATTCTTCATACATGTTGCTATTCGTCCGGCACTGGTACTCTTTTGTGGATAGGCCTCGATCCAGCGCAAGAAGCTATCAGTAACCACTAAAATGAACCATTTTCCTTCAGCTGACTTAGGAAATTGCCCCATAAGGTCTAACCAGACCATCTCAAACAGTCGTTTCGGCTGCCTTGATTGTTGTTGCTGGTTTCCATCGCTTCACTAAGACTTGAATAAATTAAATTTTCGGCACTTTAGCACCCAATTCCAAACGTGATGTGTTATTCCATGCCAGAAAAATCTCTCTAAGATGTTATTAACTGTCTGTTCGGCTCCCAGGTGACCTGGCGTTATGCTATCATGGGCGTGGTCAAACACTTTCTCCCAACAATTTGCAGGTACATACAGCCACCATGTTATATTGTGCCACAGTAAAAACTTCTTGATATGCCCATATACAACTCTCCATCCACCCACTTGCTCTTTCTCACATCTCTCTCTCTCTCTCTTCTCTTGCGCAAATTCACAATTCTCCTATGCTGTTACTACCTCGCAGTACAAATCTGCCACTAGCTATTCATTTTCTCCGACAGCTATATGGTTCACGCTCGCCTCTGTAAATGGTTTGTAGATAGGGGTTAACACCTCCTCCCATTCTATGCCATCTGTCACCATTATTCTTGTGGGTGGCTTACGTGACAGTGTGTCTGCGATTTCGTTCTCATTTCCCGGTATGTGTTCAATAGAAAAGGCATATGCTTGTAATAAAAGTGCCCATCTTGTGAGCTTGCTCGTGGACTCCCACATGTTATTGAGCCATACTAAACAGCAATTATCAGTTTGCAAAGTGAATCTCTCATATCCCATGTACGGCCTATACTTCTGTACTGCTCAGTTCACTGTGAGACACTCTCTTTCATTAACATCATAACTGTGTTCTGTACTTCCTAATTACACACAAGCGAAATCAATCACCCTTATTTCACCCATGTCATCCGCATCCAGAACCACCTGGCTGGCATCGGTCTGTATTTATAGATGTTGTGTTGGGTCGTATCTCGCTAGTGCGGGACATGATCGAAATTTCTCCTTGATCTTTAAAAATGCCTCTTCTTGTGTGCTGCCCCCACACATGCTGCTTTTGTGGAGGTAGCAGGTCCATGGGGGGTCCGGTGATGATTGCAAAATTTTCGACATGCTCACGCAGCCAGTTTATTAGGCCGAAAAACTTTCTTAACTGTTTACGTGTATGTTGCGATGTGTGACTCTTGATCAGCCCCAGCTGTTCGAGGTTCGGCCTGTTACCTTGTCCATTAAGCACATGGCCTAGTAATTTGAGGTTCCTCTTGATAAGATGGCATTTCTTAATCGCACACATCAGCCCATTAATTTCAAGTCTCTCTAGTACAAGTGACAGGTGCTATAAGTATTCTTCCCACTTTTCGGACCATATTACTATGTCTTCGAGGAAGGCGAGTGTGAAGTCGCCTACAAAACCATCGAGTACTCATACCATCATACTTAAGAATGTGGCGTGGGCGCACTTCACCCCAAAAGGCATGGCACAGAATTGGTACCGTCGACCGTCTGGGGCTCTAAAGGCGGTCTTTTCCCAGTCCTCCTGATATACTGGTATTTGCCAGTAGCCACTTCGCAGGTCAAGTGACGACATGATTATGGCCTTTCCAAGTGAACTGAGTGCATCCTTAATGCTTATGTAGGGCGGTATAGCACTGCACATCACCTGGTTGATGGGCCTGACTTATACACAGAACCTCCAGGTCCCATCCTTTTTCGACACGAGAGTTATGGCAGAATTATACCAGCTCCTTGTCGTCTCGATCACCCCATCAGCGAACATTTATGATATCTGCTGTTTTATTATGTGTGCCTGGTGGGGTAAGTAGCTACATGGTCTACTGAAAATTGGCTCTTCCTGAGTTAATGGTATGGTGTATTCTGCAACTGTTGTCCTGTGTAAGGCATCATGATTAGCAAAAACAATTATCCATTCTTTAATTAAGCTGACAAAATTATTTTAGATACCTGTTCACGGTTATGGCTCTCTACATTACACACAGCGTGTCTCTCATTAGCTCCAAAGTGGATATGGCGTTCAGCGATTTCTACTATAGTGTTCTGTTCTGAAAGCCAAGGTTTTCCTAAAATAACATTCTCCTCTATTCCACTAGTTACTATTGCTGTGGTTATGATTTCTTAATCTCTAATTTTAATAGTGACTGTCGTTTGGCCGACTACTGCATTGGTACACTGACCATTGGGATGGCGGATCACGTGTCCGGTTGAGGTTATATCTTGTTTATTTACAAAGCGAGGTTGACAAATATTGTTCGATGCGGACATGTCAACAAGGAAATGACACAGGATACCATTTACATGTATAAGCATTCGTATGAATTTGGCACTTTGGCTACTAACCTTTGTAATGATTGCCTGTTGTGGCATTACTGCTGTGCTGGTGCTGCAGGGAGGGGTAAAGTCTGCAGTTGCCGGCTCTACCGCTACAACTCGTTTCCCTGCTGGTCTTCGCTGCTGGCTGGTTGTCAGTGGGCATTGCCGCTGCTGTTGTTATGTGGTCTCCGATGCAGATTTCCTGGGCACTCGGCATGCCAATGAAACTGCCATCCCAGGCAGTATCCACACTACATCGACAGTGTGGATACTGTCATTCTGTCCCACCAAATGAACCAGTTCGCATCTCGGTATGTGTTCATGTTTTGCATGTTCCCGCCACCTCATGCACAGGGTTGAAAACTGTTCCTGCTACCGGTGTTGGAAGTTCTGTCTGTTCACTCGTGTATTCTCACCACATAAATTCCTGGACTCGTGAGGCACCTACTGATTCACATCGGAGAACACTTATGTTTCGTTCGAGAATGATCGCAGCATGCATAAACTCTGCGAGGCCGCTGTTCAGTAATGAAACCAGTGCTGGTCGGTACTCTGGTAATGCTTTCCCTGCAATCACTTCGAGGACTTCTTGTTCACTTAGACCCGGGCAGAACCTTCGCACCAGGTGGGTTTTGCGGTTGACGAACGCCGTTAGTGACTCACCCTCCTGCCAGAATGGACCAGTGTGTACCAACGCCCACTGGCACATTCAATGCCCTTATCCAGAAGAACAGAAATACCGCATAAAGAGACATCTCAAACTATGCACATACATGCAACAAAACAATCATAATAATCCAGAATTATTTACAGCAATCATAAGAGCCATCGAAGCCGATACATCCCCAGCCCGATTTCAACTGTTACCAATGTTTTCAGGCCTACCAAGTGAGGACCCACAGACATGACTAAATAACTGCCCAACACATTTAGAGAGATACAGGATGTGCCAGCAAGAAATGGCCAAACTGTATGGGGACTCAATTGGCCGGCGAGACAAGTAATTGGTGAAAAACAAGCATTCACTAGGGTATTGAGTGTGTAGAATTTCTTAACAGCTTTCAAAGACGATTTGCCAATACCTACTCCTCATTGCAAGCACAGAGCAGGACTGTGCTAGAAGTGCAAAAAGCAGGTGAATCCCTGACTGCATTTGCAATGAGGAAGATAGGGCAAATCAGCAACTTTCATCCACAGATGAGCGAGAGTGAGATCCTCGAAGTAGTTGCGTCAACTGTAAGAGCAGAAAACAGGCTAGAAATGGCGCCATTAATTCACAGTAGCACAGAGAACTTCATTTGTATATTACCGGGACTTAACTTTTACTGTAAATCTATGTAGGCCTCGTGCCACCTTTTAACAGCATAATTTGCAACAACTGCTTCAAACTACACCAGTCCAGGGGATTTGTTAACCCCGACTGTGTGCCCAATCTTTTCGCCTGCATCACCACTCAATTGAGCCTGCCCAGATTTGACCTGCACGGCTTCACACTACTCGCTTAACAGACAACGAGGATGGAAGTGGGGTGAATAGATGTAATGGCATGTTAACCCAACAGGACATTCCAATGTTGATGCTGCTATGCCTACCACTTGTCGCATGGTGATGTGTCGCATTACACCATGCACCCTGCATGTTCCATACTGTTACTTCAGATTATGCCAGCCGAGATTACGAACCGTGGACAGTACCCAGATGACATATGGCAGGACACAGGAAAGTCGAACCCATTCTCCCATAACACCAGTGAAGAGTCAATCATGGCCTGGATACAGAAAATGTTTAAATGATAGACCCTACAGCTTTCTTGCAGGACTGTGAAAGACATCTGACCCTGTACAGTGTCTAACCAGATGATTGGCCCAACTGCACTGGGGATCGTTTTGGGGGAGATGTTGGAAGAGTTCAGCCACTCATTTCTCAGCCGATTTGCCAACACCTTCGCCTCATTGAAAGCATGGGGTCTCATCATCTTGGAGGAGCAAGGGAAGAATATGTTGTACAACTTTGTTATGCAGAAGATAAGCACAATCTGCACATTCCACCCAGAACTGAGTACCCAAGAAATCCTGGAGTTTGTAGCGAGTACGTCACGCCCGGAATTCCGGCCTATTCTGGCACCCATTATTCACTCTACGGAGAGAAATTTTCTCAAAGTGTTGATGTTACTGTGTGCGACCATCACAGCCGAGCCGCACTGCGACTGCGACCAGCCGCGATGGGATAATGAACACTTGAAACCTCAAAGTGGAAACAAAGAAGAGAACAGGAGAAGTGTCAGTGGACAAGGGTCATCAGTGAGGTCAACATAGAGAATGACGGTGGCGCCACCTGCTCCACTAGTTACTGAGGCCACACAAACCATGCTGTTTGTGTGGAGGGCAGCATTTCGACAAATGCTGTCCGCAAAGGGCTGGTGTAGCACTCACTACAGAACAAGAAATTATGCAGCCGGGAAATGTCTTCAAGCATTTTAATGTGTTGCAAAGTAAGTAAATCAGTTATGAGCATGTTGTCAGCCCCAATAGTCGACTGCATAGAATGCAAATAATATGAAGTTGTTTGAGGAGCATGTGAACAGCACATCAGAAGGATCGCCGGCACACAATCCTGATAAGAAGAGTCAGCTCTCTAAGAACTTCATGGCATTATTCGCTGAATAATGCCTGGCACCCCGGGTAACATCATATGTGCAACATCTTTTCCAAATTTATTATTTTTACCGCTCCTCAAAACCACATAAACTCCTTTTCACCCAACACAACACTGTCACCGTAATTTGGCCACTGTCTCTAGGACACAAAGGAGGTAAATAGGGTACCCTAGGGAGCTCCTTAAAGGACAATCAAAGGGCATTCCCAATTTCAACCACTAAGGATGTCTCTGGGACATTAAGGAACTAAATGGGACATCCTAGGCAGCTCCTTAAAGGGTGAACTTGGGATATCCAAAATTCGTCCATAAAATTTTTTTGTGACACATCAAGGAGGTAAATGGAGCATTCTAGAGAGCTCCTTGAAGAATGAATCAGCGATATCCTAAGTAGTTCGTCCATTGAGGATCTTTTTGTGACATCAAGGAGGTTAGTGGACATTCTAGAATCTCCTTAAAATAAGGACTAACGCTATACCAAAGGCGTATCTTAGGAGCTTCTTTATGGGAGATAATGGAATCTTCCAGTGCACATATCCCCAAAATGCCCTAGGAATGTTTTAGATACGGATATCCTCAATGGATGGCACTAGGATGCCCAGAGGAATTTGTGTATTTGTTGGGCAGTTCAGTTTACAAGAATTGTGGTTACTGCATAAAATACTTGAAGTCGTAACTTTATAATTTTGAACCTAACTTTCTCCCATAAAAGCCGTTTCCTTTAAAATATCTCTATGACTGAGTTTACACGGTGTGTATGGCAATATCATGATGGTTGGATAGACACTTTCCCATCAAGATTTGTTTTTTTTTTTTTTCAGTTTCTTTAGATATGTCTCCGAATTAGGTCGTCTTGTATATGACAAATTGCACTTTAAATCTATATGACAAAAGAAACAGAACACCAGCGTAACAAGGAAACAACTAGGGAAACACTAAATGATGTTATTAGAAATGATACCTGCTTGTAACCAACATACAAATTGAAGTTTTTATGTTGTGATGTCGTCTGCCTTCGAAACTCTAGAAGTAAGTTTAAAAGCGCGTAGGTGTTCAGTCTTGCAGCTTATCGTCTATGAATTTAAATAGTTTCGTTGTTTTTGGCTGTTCCACTGTGACCTGCGATTATAACCACACTTTGCTCCTCTGCAATGAGCTGACTTCTGCCGTGTGTGTAACGTTGGAAGTTGTAAATTAAAAGTTTTCGGGCAATCACTCATTTCAGTTTGAGCGAATATTCACGTGAAAAGAATTGTTGGATATGTGAAACTTCATTATGTTTGTACTGTGTAATTTGTTTCGAGAGAGCAACTCCCTTACACAGACATCTTTTTGGGTACAGTAGTTGTATTTGTGTTTATAAGGTGTGAACAGTTATCTATATGTGTGAATTTTGCATGTATTGAGTTGATTGTTGTCGTTACACTATCCCGGCCATAATATTTCTGTGTAGCATTTCACAAACACTACACTTTAATATACTTACAAGTTAAACATCCTGAAAAGAAATGCAAGCTATAATCACGCATAAAATTGAGGACTTTCGTAAATGCAAGGTCAATAACAAGAAGAGATAAAACCGGTGTGAGCTCAATGCTGTTGCTGTGTGTCGAGCTTAGCTATTCAGATACCCCAAATGTCCTGCTGCATTGTATTATTTTAACTAAATTCTGGGTAACTTCAGAACATAATCTTTTGATTTGACACATTCATTTACCGTACATTAATGAAAACAAAGTTGCAGCCAGCTGTAATGCACTGTCTTAAAGCAGTTATGGTGTCTACCTGCAGGGAAAACAGGGAACTGTCAGGGAATTTTCTCCTGGGTCAGGAAAAATGTAAATCATTTTGTTAGTCTGCAAAAATTGTTTGTTGTGTGGATATATGGTAGCCTAATGGAATTATAGTAAATTCGTGGTTTCATTACAGTTTTGAATCAAACCTTTGAAAATTTACCCCATGTGTGACATTTTTAGTTATTTCTTAAACATGCCACTTATCACAAGTGTTTTAGGCTATAGCCTACCTCTGTTAACATAAAAGTATCTTAGCTTTCGTTAAAATTGTAATTTATATTTTCTTTATAATTTATAACATTTCATTTGAGTATAATAAATATAAAAAAACTTTGAGAAAAGACGTGTGTTGGTAGCGCCTAGTAAGAAATAGTTCTCATGCAAAATATTGTTACAACTGAGTGGGCACAAATTTGGTGCATTGTCATTTGGTGTAATTTTCTAGAATTTGTTAAGCTTAGTTTGTACGATATGGAGGAATATTCTGGAAGTAGAACTTCAGCAGGGCTTTAGAAAAGTGTAAGGTAACCTAGAATGCTTATATAAGCATATGCAAGTAAAAATTTCAATTTTAAATATATGAACTAGCAATAATACATTTTTTGCCAAGTCACATAGGGCCTGCACGTCTAAAATAAATTGTTGTGTGAAGTCAATAGCGTATATCACAAGGAATATATAGACTGAATAAACAGTTGACCCTGCTTGCTTGGTTTGTTGCAATGTAATTTAATTCTACTTCAGTGATAGCATATTTGTTTTGTCAGCGGTGGGAAAATATGGTATTGGATGATTGATTTCTGCCCAAAAAAAGGTCAGGGAAAATAAAATGGCAAGATTCTGTTCCAAAAAAGGGAAAAGTCAGGTTATTCCAAAATGGAAGGCAATGGTTTTCCCTTCACATAGAATTATGTTAAATTGTATGGATCTTGGAAATGGAGTTTCTACAAGCGTGGGCCATAGGAACGGCTTACCTTTGGTACGTCGGGGACTGTTCGACTGACCATCTCGCCTCACATCCAGCTGGCATGATTGCTGCCCGACAAATGCCCTCCGCGTGCTGAGCGGCTGCCTGCAAAACCTCTAGTTCATAGCCCTCCACACTATTGTATTGGTAACATTGTTAATTTAGGTAATGTTCAGTTTAATCTTTTTGCAATTAAACATGTTTTCATGAGAGAATATTACAGTAATAAGTATTACAAATAGTACAAAAATACGTTAAATTGCAAAAAAAAAAGCACACATTATTTCTCAGTGCAAATAGGCTTCACATGACACTCATTTATGGGGACACTCCAAGCTTTGCTGATGCGTGATGCTTTGCGTCACCGCCTAAAAATAATTGCTGGCATATCTTGAATCAGTGTTTTGGGTGTTTACTCCCCTGCTGGCACTGGGACTCTGGCCAGGTGCATAATGTTTGGCTGTGCTTACAGTATTTTTAATTGCGAGAGGGCTACACTTGAAAATCATTGGTGGGGAAACTCCAACCTTTGCTGATGTGTGACGCTTCGCGTTGTCACTTAAAAAAAATTGCAGGCGTACCTTGAATCACTGTTTTGGGGATTTACTCCCCTTCTAGCGCTAGGACTCTGGCTCGGTGCTTAATGTATGGCTACGCTTGTACAGTATTTTTGTAATTTAACAGTTTTTCATCAATAAATATTACATTATGTACATATGTTTCACTCGTTTTACGCCACGGTATCCCTGATCTTCATAACCCTCCCCACTATCGTTTTTGGGATTTCTATTGGTCAAATGTTGCTGTGCCCAGTAAATTTGTGTTCTGTGTAATTAGTGAAATGTAATTATACCACTTTCCAGGATTTTTTTTCCAAAAATTTAATTTAATTAATACTCACCGAATCACTCGCCATTCATATGGCATATATGAATACACACACCACAACGTTGGTCCATTTGACCACACTACACACACACACACACTAATCACTTTGTATATATTATAATGTACCTTTTCCCTTGTACCTTTTCCCTTGGTATAATAGCATAGAAATACTCGTAATTTCACACAATTATTAGATTTAACACTTTGACGTGTGCCCGGGTTATTGATTAGGCCGGTTGTCGTGGCTTTGACTGTGCTTGACCAGCACGTGCATTACTGGATTTATTGTTCCAGCGGGCGTTTCCGGCTTGAGACTTTTACTGGACACGTAGCTTTGCGGATTGGCACAAAGTTATTGATAGCCTAGATGACTTAGTGTCTGACGGCTGGCTACCTTCTGGCCCGCTACGGGTTTACGTGTAAGGTAGGTGACTGGCGGAGGTGTCAGGTTTACCTGGCTTACTTATTGTTTCTTTGGCCGGTTGGATCACTGAGGCTCAGTGCTGGCAGGCGTTGGTGATGCAGTCCACTGTCTTTGAGTCGTTGATACAGTGTCGGCCAACATGGTATCGTAGATTCCATGTGGCTCCTTCTCTGCTCCAGAACCTGGCGTTGGAGATCACGTACCTGACCTCAGATTCGTACACCAAACCACTTAGGACGGGGTGATAGTCTTGGTGTGTACAGATGTGTGAAGGAAAAGCAATATAATCAAATACAGGAGTTACCGGTTTCTCCAAAAGCCTGATTAAGGCGGCACGGTCAAGTTCCGCCTGTGTCTGCAGTCAGTGGAGCCAGTATAGCCCGTTGCTTGGCAGCAAGGTGCGCTGTCCTTTGCTCTTCTCGCAGTGAGCCGTGCCTCACCTTAAACAGCATAGAGCATGGACTGCCACTGAACAATACGGGTCGTGCACCATGGATGCGAAACAATTCCCTAACTTAGTGTACTTCCAGTAGCAGCTGTCAGCATGAGCTCGGTGCTCCAGAAGACCTCCCACCACTGGTGGGCAGATCAGAAGCATTGAGCCTTATGGGCCGCCTTCTTGCTACTACTGCGTGTGGTATCGCAACCAAGGCTAGGCCGTAGCACTTGAGCAAATACCCCCATCAGCACATAGGTGCTCCGGTACAGATACAACCCAAATGTACGCTCTCTCCCTTGTTGGAGGAGTTTCTAGTGGTTGTGGCTCTGCTGTTCTAACCCCGGAGGTCTAGAACAGGTGGCCGTCGAATGGTGTATGTATGGGACTGGTGGATTCCAGAATGGGATCCCCAGTTGTAGTCTAGTTCGTAATTAAATGCAGGGTCTCAGTCGGCAGTGCACAATACGTATTGTTTCCTAGCAGACGTAGTAAATATTACTCTATAAATAATACTTGTGGCTAAAGAACAAAGCCGTATTTATTGAGGTCTAAATAAACACAGTGACACGTGCTATCTCCTGCCAAGCAGATGGTATGCTGGAAGTAACCTACACTGTCCAGGTGTAGGTGACTTGGTTCTAGGCTAAGCGTGAAGTTAGTCTAGTTGTCTGTTAATAGAAATACTAAGTGGTGGTAACTAAATCACGGGGTGTCTAGAAGATACAAAGAAGTTAATGGCCATTGCTCTAGTAGCAGGGATTGTTAATTTTCAAAGGTGGTTACTGAAGAAACTTCTGGTAAGCTGTAGCTATTGGTGTCACTAAAGCCTCTGGTGACCGCAATGGTAGGAGCCACTGGTGGTGGCTGAAGACTGATGTCGACAATGGGAGCAGTCTCTGGTAGGCTGCTGAAGACTTGGAGGTCGTTGGAGGCCCCAGCACTAGAAGTGGTGGAGCGAGCTCGAAGATCTGAAAGAATAACTCGTGAGCCTCGCCACACACTGACTTATATAATCCGAAGGACAGGTGCGACGGGGGGTGTGTGACATCCCTCTGGTGCGTGGTCGGAGGGGGGTAACAACCCTCTAGTGATTTATCTGCTTCGTGTATGTTCGGTAGTGCTCGGATGTGCCCTGAGGCGGCTGACGGCTTGTAGGCTTTCAGTGCAGGGGAGGGGAGAGTGACGTGTCCGCTGGCTTGCGCAACCTTCGTATCCACGTGTTTTGGCGCCCTCTAGGATTGTGGCAGCCTGCAACATCCGTGTACAGGTTGGTGGGGTTCGACTCTCATGGGTTGAAGTAGATATACTTGGCGTGATGTGAGATGAGTCGTAATGGTTTATAGTAGTATGATAAAGTGGCATGCATCAACTTCAAACAATAAGAATTGCAATCAAACACGCTTTTAATCACTTGTAAATCCGAAACCTTCGACAGAACACAAATCAAACCAACATCCTGCAATTTTCCACAATTCACCTGACATCAATCAAAATGGACGCGCAGTGTATTGAAAAAATAACATGACGTTATACATCGCCTCTTATAAACACTGTCTCTGAATGGGGCTTTGTATTATTTATGATATCTATATTTATTCTTCTAGTAATACTTTTATCCTCTCATCAGTATAGACCAGTTAAGCCTTGAGTAATGCACCAGAATTACTTAATGTCACGACACTGCTCCATACCTGTGTTGTTTACCTCTATAATGTCAGTGCCATGCTATAAATATATCACGTAAATGACATTTTATGCATTAAATATTCATTGCAAACTGTATTCTTACATGTAAAACAATTCAGCGACCCTATATAAATATATTCTACATAAATTATACATATTTTATAGCATAAGTACAGCAATCTTGATCACCTTCTTCCCTATCACATTTTATTTATTTTTTGCAGAAAATTACTTAAAGCCCCAAAATTCCTAGTAATTATGATTACTTATCATGTCTATCATATCCAGGTATTATTTTTCCAATTTTCGAAAAAGCCCCTATTCATAAGAATTACTGAACATTAATTACTCTTGGGTCGTGTGAAAGGAAATGCACTGCCAGAATAAAAAAAAACTGTGGTTGTCATTCACTGTTTAATGAAAATTGTTTTAACTCAAAAAGAAAAATTATTCAAATTTGCACAAACAAAAAAACTTTCCCTTTTGAATCTTGCAAAGCAGTTCTGAATCATTAACATCACTGAGCATTAAATTCAGAAGCATGTCTTACTGGATTTCTCAATTGAAAGAATAAAATAGTAAAATTGTTTCCTCACAACTGTGTAGCAAAATAAATTAAATTGTGTTCAAGTTGAACGCCTAGCTCTCTGAGAGCTTAATTTACAAGAGACTCTTTACTTCTTGAGTGCACAGCTGGGTTTTCTCATTTGTGATAAAGTCAAACTCGTGTACTGATTGTTGAGTAATAGTTCAGGAATGTGAAAAAATCATTTCAAACGTTTGCAATGTTCCTGATAACACTTTAATTTTCACAAGTTTTTGCACAATGCACTATTCAAAAGAAATTGATTTAATTCACTTGGCACAGTATGTATGATTTTCTATTCATTCCAGACGTAGATGGCTGCCCTATACTGTGATATGTGGACATGGTAGGCTTACACTAAGCAGGATATATATAGTTACATATCTAGAGAGGCCCTGGTATAGGGTAGGCTGCAGAGTGAGGTGAAGCCGATTATCGGCGTTTACTCCCCGATTACTACGCTGGAAAAAAGCGAAAATGGCCATAGTTGGCCTTGCGCTGCCGAAAAATCTTTCAAAAACTCGCTACCACTAAAAAACTATTCAACCGAATGACTTGAAACTTTTTATGGCAAATCGTCAAACTTTTCTGCCGATGACGCCGTATTTATCTTTCCGGAATTTTAAATAATTTTATTTTAAACGATTATAAAATTTGATGTTGCTGGTAATTTCTGCAAATGCGCAGAGAAAGAAGTAGCATCGTGTAAATTTTTTTGTTTCTGAAGAGGTGGGGGAATGTCGCATATAAATAGAGAGGAAGCATCAAATTTTATTTATATGCCTCTCTCAAAGCATTTCTCCTCATTCTTATCTATTGGCAGCATGTTAAAGTTGAGAAATTTTCCAGTCCTCTCGACGGTGGTAGTATACACTTCTGTTTAATGTTAGGAGTGCGGTTACAGTAAAAACTCAATGAACTTGTGATTATGAATATGTTATGGCAGGCATATTTAAAATTATTCAATTAAATTGTTACCAAAGTGAAATCTATCCTACACATCTGTATATTAATAAAAAAAATTATAAAATTCTAACCTAAAACACACTTGCGTAATTTCATATAATCACTTCCATAGCTTATTTCAATCAGCGATGTGTTGGAACGTACTACATAAAACTAGTGGTATGTGTATATATTTAAGCCATTTTATTCCTTTTGGTGGCCTGTAAAGCTTGAAATATTCCAGCGGTTCAAAGCAGAACAACTACATTTTCTGTTTATAGTAGTTACAAGGAATTCATTTTTGTTTGCCGCAAGTCACAAATTATAAATTTGCTAAAACATATTTACAATTGCTGATCTTTATAATTTATATTTATCATAATTTGACTGTTGAAATCACTTGAAAGATGTCATTTGTATTTATTACTATAGTCCTTTTGATTTCGTTTTTATATTTATTTTTACCAACTATTTGAAATAACACTTGGCACTTTGTAAAGTGCAGGTAACTAATAGTTTGCTATGATTGTTTTTGCGTCGTAAGTACCCTGGTAATGTTAAAGTTTATTTATTTTGACACTTTCCCAGTGGAAAATACCTTCAGTCACGTGTTCTAATACAAAAAACTGACTGAATAATTTTTATGTGGAACACATATTATGGTTCATGCAAAGTGTTTTACAAGGCTATTATAAATTATTGATGGTTACTTCGAAATTCGCAGCACTGACATAGACCTGTTTAAAGAGTGATGACAAGTTTTAGAAGTGAAATACATGAGAGTTATTTGAAGTGTGTGTGCACGCGCATGCACGTGCATGTGTGTGTAAAATTCACCATGTCCTGTCTTCAGGGAAAAACCGTCAGTTCACCCTAGCGGCTGCGGCCCTCGTCCCTTGGGTGAAGACTGTTTTTTCACGCACCTCGGTGAGAACCATCCATCTAGGCGTGCGCTAGAGTAATTGCGGGCTGGTGAGCACCTAAGCGGAATTGGCTAGTCATGACCAAGATAATCATAATTTCATTGGCATGTTGATGTGTGCGCATAATGGCAATAAAAACAAGTCTACAGTGAACTTAACTGTATTATTCAGTAGTGACAGTGTCCTGGCCATGAATATTTTATTGTTTATTTCCAGTGATGTTTAGTAAAAAGTGTAGTATTGCCTTTGTGCTTGAAAGTACGCACAGGTGAGACAGACACACGCAACCCACAGCATCCCTGAGAACCCTGAGTCTCAATAGTGTTGTGTTGGGAAGCACCACTGGCACCCAAATTACCAGTAAGTACTTGTGTTATCGTTCATGTGAGACTAAAAATTTAAAAAAATACTAACATTCACTTGAAACCATTTTACGACACATTAAACCCTGCAAATACAATAGAACACATTTTACACTGAAAAAAATAAATTTATATGAAAGTTAAAAACTATTGGCCTCTTTGTGCATGTGGGCAGTTGTGGTGAGCGCCATTATGGGCTCTGCGCCACTGGCTGTTAGCCGGTGCAAAAAAAATTTTTTTTATTTTATTTTTTTTTTTTTGGGAAAAAAAAAAAAAAAAAAAAAGACCGGCCACACAATAATGGCGCTCAACGAAATTTGTACAGCACAAAGAGGCCAATAGTTTGAACTTTTATAAATGTTATTTTTCGTGTAAAATGTGTTTATTGTATTTGCAGGGTTTAATGTGTCGTAAATGTGTTCAAGGAATGTTAGTATTTTTAAAATTTTTTGTCTCACATGAACGATAAACAAGTACTTACTGGTAATTTGGGTGCCGTGGTGCTTTCCCAACACAACATATTGAGATCAGGGTTCTCAGGGATGCTGTGGGTTGCGTGTGTCTGTCTCACTGTGCGTATTTCAAGCACAAAGGAATCTACACTTTTTACTAAACTCACTGGAAATAAACAATAAAATATTCATGGCCAGGCATGTCATACTGAAAACAGTTTAAGTTATGTAGACTTGTTTTTTTGCCATTTGCGCAAAACAAATGCCAATGAAATTATGATTATCTTGGTCTGATAGCCAATTCCGCTTAGGGCTCACCAGCCCGCAATTACTCTAGGCACGCCTAGGGTGGTCTCACCGGGTGCGTGAAAAAAAGGTCTTAACAAGGGCGGGGCCGACAGCCGCTAGGGTGAATGACGGTTTTCCTTGAAGACAGGACATGGTGAATTTTCCCACACATGCCGTGATGCGGTGCACACACACTTCAAAAACCTCATGTATTTCATTCTAAAACTTGTCATCACTTTTAAACGGTTTGTCAGTGCGGAATTTCGAAAAGTAACCATCAATAATTTATAATAGCCTTTTTTAAAAACTTTGATGAACCATAATTGTGTTCCCAAAAAATTTTTATTCGTCATATGTATTAGAACACTTGACTGAAGGTTTTCCACGTGGGAAAGTGTCAAAATAAATAAACTTTTAAATTACCAGGGTCTTACGAGCAAAAAACAATCATAGCAAACTATTAGTTACCTGCACTTTACAAAGTGCCAAGTTTATTTAAAAATAGTTGGTAAAAATAATATAATCGAAATCAAAAAGGACTATTAGTAATAAAAACAAATGACATCTTTCAAGTGATTTAACGTCAAATTATGATAAATAAAATTATAAAGTCAGAATTGTAAATATGTTTTAAGCAAAATTATAATTTGGACTTGCGGCAAACAAAAATGAAATCCTTGTAATACTATTAACAGAAAATGTAGTTGTTCTGCTTTGAACCGCTGGAATATTTCAAGTTTACAGGCCACCAAAAGGAATAAAATGGTTTAAAAATTTATTACACATACCAGCTAGTTTAGTAGTAGTTCCAACACATCGTGATGAAATAAGTATGGAAGTGATTATATGAAATTACGAAGGGGTTTTAGGTTAGAATTTTTTAATTTTTTTTTATTAATTACAGATGTTAGGATGTATTTCACTTTGGTAACAATTTAATTGAATTAATTTTAATATGCCTGCCATAACTATTCATAATCACAAGTTATTGGTTTTTACGTAACCGCACTCCTAAATTAAACGAAGTGTATACTACCCCGTCGGAGGGGGCTGGAAAATTTCTCAACTTTAAATGTGCAATAGTAAGAATGAGGGAGAAAAGGCTTTTGAGAGAGGCATATAAATTTAAAATTTTGATGCTTCCTCTCTTTTTATATGCGACTTCCCCACCTCTTCAGAAACAAAAAAAATTTAACGATTGTACTTTTTCTTGCGCTTTGCAGAAATTACCAGCAAACATAAATTTTATAATCGTTTAAAATAAAATTATTTAAATTCCGGAAAGATAAATACGGGTCATCGGCAGAAAAAGTTTGACGATTTGCCTAAAAAGTTTAAGTCTTTGGGTTTTGAATAGTTTTTTAGTGTAGCGAGTTTTTGAAAGGATTTTTCGGCAGCGCAAAGGCCAACTATGGCCATTTTCGCTTTTTTCCAGCGTATTTAATCGGGGAGTTAACGCCGATAATCGGCTTCACCTCACTCTGCAGCCTACCCTATACCAGGGCCTCTCTAGATATGTAACTATATATATCCTGCTTAGTGTAAGCCTACCATTTTCCCATATTCACAGTATAGGGCACCCATCTACGTCGGGAATGAATAGAAAATCATACTACTGTGCCAAGTGTTTTTAAATCAATTTCTTTTGAATAGTGCATTGTGCAAAACTTGTGAATTAAAGTGTTATCAGGAACATTGCAACGTTTGAAATGTTTTTTCACATTCCTGAATATTACTCAACAATCAGTACACGAGTTTGACTTTATCACAAATGAGAAAACCAGCTGTGCACTCAAGAAAGAAAGAGTTCTCTTGTAAATTAAGCTCTCAGAGAGCTAGGCGTTCAACTTGAACACAATTAATTTATTTTGCTACACAGTTGTGAGGAAAAATTTTACTATTTTATTCTTTCAATTGAGAAATCCGTAAGACATGCTTCTGAATTTAATGCTCAGTGTGTTTTAAAGATTCAGAACTGCTTTGCAAGATTCAAAAGGGAAAGTTTTTTTTGTTTGTGCAAATTTGAATAATTTTTCTTTTTTAGTTAAAAACAATTTTCATTAAAAAGTGAATGGACAACCACAGTTTTTTTTTATTCTGGCAGTGCATTTCCTTTCACACGACCCAAGAGTAATTAATGTTCAGTAATTTTATGAATAGGGGCTTTTTCGAAAATTGGAAAAATAATACCTGGATATGATAGACATGATAAGTAATCATAATTACTAGGAATTTTGGGGCTTTAAGTTTTAAATTTTTTGCAAAAAATAAATAAAATGTTTATAGGGAAGAAGGTGATAAGATTGCTGTACTTTGCTATAAAATATGTATAATTTATGTAGAATATATTTATATAGGGTCGTGAATTGTTTTACATGTAAAGAATACAGTTTGCATGAATATTTAATGCATTTAAAATGTCATTTACGTGATATATTTATAGCATGGCACTGACATTATAGAGGTAAACAACACAGGTATGGAGCGTGTCGTGACATTAAGTAATTCTGGTGCATTACTCAAGGCTTAACTGGTTCTATTTCTGTTGAGAGGAAAAAGTATTACTGAAGAATAAATATAGATATCATAAATAATACAAAGCCCCATTCAGAGACAGTGTTTATAAGAGGCGATGTATAACGTCTTTTTATTTTTTCAATACACTGCGCGTCCATTTTGATTGATGTCAGGTGAATTGGGAAAATTGCAGGATGTTGGTTTGATTTGTGTTCTGTCGAAGGTTTCGGATTTACAAGTGATTAAAAACGTGTTTGATTGCAATTCTTATTGTTTGAAGTTGATGCATGCCACTTTATCATACTACTATAAACCATTACGACTCATCTCAAATCACGCCAAGTATATCTACTTCAACCCCTGAGAGCGAACCCCACCAACCTGTACACGGATGTTGCAGGCTGCCACAATCCTTGAGGGCGCCAACACGTGGATACGAAGGTTGCGCAAGCCAGCGGGCACGTCACTCTCCCCTCCCCTGCACTGAAAAGCCTACAAGCCGTCAGCCGCCTCAGGGCACTCGAGCACTTTCCGAACATACACGAAAGCAGATAAATCACTAAAGGGGGTTTTTACCCCCTCCGACCACGCACCAGAGGGATGTCACACACCCCCCGTCGCACCTGTCCTTGGATTATTAAGTCAGTGTGTGGCGAGGCTCACGAGTTATTTTTCAGATCTTCGAGCTCGCTCCACCACTTTTTAGTGCTGGGGCCTCCAACGACCTCCAAGTCTTCAGCGCCTACCAGAGATGCTCCATTGTCGACATCAGTCTTCAGCCACCCCAGTGGCTCCTACCATTGCGGTCACCAGAGGCTTTAGTGACACCAATAGCTACAGCTTACCAGAAGTTTCTTCAGTAACCCCCTTTAAAAATTTTAACAATCCCTGCTACTAGAGCAATGGCCATTAACTTCTTTGTATCTTCTGGGACACCCCGGTGTTTTAGTTACCCCCACTTAGTATTTCTATTACAGACAACTAGACTAACTTCACGCTTGCCTAGAACCAAGTCACCTACACCTGGACAGTGTAGGTTACTTCCAGATACCATCTGCTTGGCAGGAGATAGAAACGTGTCACTGTGTTTATTTAGAACCTAAATAAATACGGCTTTGTTCTTTAGCCACAAGTATTATTTATAGAGTAATATTTACTACGTTGCTAGGAAACAATACGTATTGTGCACTTGCCGACTGAGACCCTGCATTTAATTACGAAACTAGACTACAATGGGGATCCCATTCTGGAATCCACCCAGTCCCATACATACCCCATTCGACGGCCACCTGTTCTAGACCTCCGGGGTTAGAACAGCAGAGCCAAACCACTAGAAACTCTCCAACAAGGGAGAGAGCGTACATTTGGGTTGTATCTGTACGGAGCACCTATGTGCTGATGGGGGTATTTGCTCAAGTGCTACGGCCTAGCCTTGGTGCGATACCACACGCAGTTAGTAGCAAGAAGGCGGCCCATAAGGCTCAATGCTTCTGATCTGCCCCCAGTGGTGGGGGGTCTTCTGGAGCCACGGGCTTGCTGACAGCTGCTACTGGAAGTACACTAAGTTAGGGAATTGTTTCGCATCCATGGTGCACGCCGTATTGTTCAGTGGCAGTCCATGCTCTATGCTGTTTAAGGTGAGGCACGGCTCATGCGAGAAAAGAGCAAAGGGACAGCGAAACCCTTGCTGCCAAGCAACGGGCTATACTGGCTCCACTGACTGCAGGACCCAGGCGGAAACTTGACCGTGCCGCCTTAATCAGGCTTTTGGAGAAACCGGTAACTCCTGTATTTGGATTATATTGCTTTTCCTTCACACATCTGTACACACCAAGACTATCACCCGTCCTAAGGGGGTTTGGTGTACGAATTGAGGTCAGGTACGTGATCTCCAAAGCCAGGTTCTGGAGCAGAGAAGGAGCCACATGGAATCTACGAAAAACCATGTTTGGCCGACACTGTTAACGACCCCCAAAGACAGTGGACTGCATCACCAACGCCTGCCAGCACTGAGCCTCAGGGGATCCAACGGCCAAAGAAAAAAATAAGTAAGCCAGGTAAACCTGACACCTCCCAGTCACCCACCTTACACGTAAACCCGTTTGCGGGCCAGAAGGTAGCCAGCGTCAGACACTAGTCATCTGGCTATCAATAACTTTGTGCCAATCCGCAAAGCTACGTGTCCAGTAAAAGTCTCAGCCGGAAACGCCGCTGGAACAATAAATCCAGTAATGCACGTGCTGGTCAAGCACAGTCAAAGCCACGACAACCGGCCTAATCAATAACCCGGGCACACTCAAAGTGTTAAATTAAAATTGTGTGAAATTACGGAGTATTTCTATGCTATTATACCAAGGGGAAAAGGTAAAAGGGAAAAGGTACATTATAATTATACCAAAGTGATTAGTGTGTGTGTGTGTGTAGTGGTGGTCAAATGGACCAACGTTGTGGGTGTGTGTATTCATTTTATGCCATATGAATGGCGAGTGATTCGGTTTAGTATTAATTAAATTAAAATTTTGGAAAAAAAAATCCTGGAAAGTGGTATAATTACATTTCACTAATTACACAGAACACAAATTTACTGGGCCGCAACATTTGACCAATAGAAATCCCAAAAACGATAGTGGGGGGGTTATGAAGTTCAGGGATACCGTGGCGTAAAACGAAATGAAACAAAATGTACATAATGTAATATTTATTGATGAAAAAAAATGTTAAATTACAAAAATACTGTACAAGCGTAGCCTACATTAGCACCGAGCCAGAGTTAGCGGGTAGAAGGGGAGTAAATCCCAAAACAGTGATTCAGGTACGCCCGCAATTTTTTTTTAAGTGACAACGGAAGCGTCACACATCAGCAAAGGTTGGGTTTCCCACCAATGATTTTCAAGTGTAGCCCTCTCGCAATTAAAAATACTGTAAGCACAGCCAAACATTATGCACCTGGCCAGAAGTCCCAGTGCCAGCAGGGGAGTAAAAACCCAAAACATGATTCAAGATATGCCAGCAATTATTTTTAGGCGGTGACGCAAAGCATCACGCATCAGCAAAGCTTGGAGTGTCCCATAAATGAGTGTCTGTGAAGCCTATTTGCACTGAGAAATAATGTGTGCTTTTTTTTTGCAATTTAACGTTTTTTTGTACTATTTGTAATACTTATTAAACTGTAATATTCTCTCATTAAAAAACATGTTTAATTGAAAAAAGATTAAATGAACTTACCTAAATTAACAATGTTACCAATAAAATAGTTGTGGGGGGGCTATGAACTAGGGTTTTGCAGGCACCCGCTCAGCACGCGGAGGGCTTTTGTCGGGCAGCAATCATGCCAGCTGGATGTGAGGCGAGATGGTCAGCGAACAGTTCCCGCCGTACAAAGGTAAGCCGTTCCTATGGCCACGCTTGTAGAAACTCCATTTCCAAGATCCATAAAATTTAACATAATTCTATGTGAAGGGAAAAACCATTGCCTTCCATTTTGGAAAAACCCTGACTTTTCCCTTTTTTGGAACAGATCTTCCCCATTTTATTTCCCTGACCTTTTTTTGGGCAGAAATCATCATCCAATACCATATTTTCCACCGTGACAAAACAATATGTTTATTACTGAAGTAGAATTAAATTTACATTGCAAACAAAACCAAGCAAGCAGGGTCAACTGTTTATTCAGTCTATATATTCCTTGTGATATACGCTATTGACTTCACACAACAATTTTTTTTTAGGACGTGCGGCCCTATGTGGACTTGGCAAAAAATGTATTATTGCTAGTTCATATATTTAAAATTGAAATTTTTACTTGCATATGTTTTATATAAGCATTCTAGGTTCCCTTTTACACTTTTCTAAAGCCCTGTGAAGTTCTACTTCCAGAATTTCCCCTATCGTACAAAACTAAGTTAACAAATTCTAGAAAATTACACCAAATGACAATGCACCAATTTGTGCCCACTCAGTTGTAACAATATTTTGATGAGAACTATTTCTTACTAGGCGCTACCAACACAGTCTTTTCTCAAAGTTTTTTTATTATTTTTATACTCAAATGAAATGTTATAAATTATAAAGAAAATAAAAATTTTTTACAATTTTAACGAAATTTTAAAGATACTTTTATGTTAACAGAGGTGGCTATAGCCTAAAAACATTGTGATAAGGTGGCATGTTTAAGAAATAACTAAAAATGTCACACATGGGGTAAATTTTCAAAGGTTTGATTCAAAACTGTAATGAAACCACGAATTTACTATAATTCCATTAGGCTACCATATATCCACACAACAAACAATTTTTGCAGACTAACAAAATGATTTACATTTTTCCTGACCCAGGAGAAATTCCCTGGACAGTTCCCGTTTTCCCTGCAGGTAGACACCATAATGCTTTAGACAGTGCATTACAGTGGCTGCAACTTTGTTTCATTAATGTACGGTAAATGAATGTGTCAAATCAAAAGATTTTGTTCTGAAGTTACCCAGAATTTAGTTAAAATTTAATACAATGCAGCGGACTTTGGGGTATTCTGAATAGTAAGCTCGACACACAGCAACAGCATTTGAGCTCACACCGGTTTTATCTCTTTTGTTTTTTGACCTTGCATTTACGAAAGTCCTCAATTTTATGCGTGATTATAGCTTGCATTTCTTTTGGATGTTTAACTTGTAAGTATATTAAAGTGTAGTGTTTGTGAAATGCTACACAGAATATTATGGCCGGGTAGTGTAACGACAACAATCAATCAATACATGCAAAAATTCACACATATAGATAACTGTTCACACCTTATAAACACAAAACAATAAATGTACCCAAAAAGATGTCTGTGTTAAGGGAGTTTTTCTCTCGAAACAAATTACACAGTACAAACATAATGAAGTTTCACATATCCAACAAATTCTTTTCACGTGAATTTCGCTCAAACTGAAATGAGGTGGGTTGCCCGAAAACTTTTAATTTACAATTCCAAGTTACACCACGGCAGAAGTCAGCTCATTGCAGAGGAGCAAAGTGGGTTATAATCGCCAGGTCACGTGGAACAGCCAAAAAAAAACGAAACTATTTAAATTTATAGACGATAAGCTGCAAGACTGAACACCTACGCGCTTTTAAACCCTTTCTTCTAGAGTTTCGAAGGCAGACGACATCAAACTAAAAATTCAATTTGTATGTTGGTTACAAGCAGGTATCATTTCTAATAAATCATTTAGTGTTTCCCTAGTTTTTTCCTTGTTACGCTGGTGTTCTGTTTCTTTTGTCATATAGATTTAAAGTGCAATTTGTCATATACAAGACGACCTAATTCGGAGACATATCTAAAGAAACTGAAAAAAAAAAAAACAAATCTTGATGGGGAAAATGTCTATCCAACCATCATGATATTGCCATACACACCGTTGTTTAAAATCAGTCATAGAGATATTTTAAAGGAAACGGCTTTTATGGGAGAAAGTTAGGTTCAAAATTATAAAGTTACGACTTCAAGTTTTTATTGCGTAACCCCAATTCTTGTAAACTGAATGCCCAACAAATACACAAATTCCTTGGGCATCCTAGTGCCAAACCATTGAGGATATCCGTATCTAAAACATTCAATAGGGCATTTTGGGGATTATGTGCACTGGAAGATTCCATTTATCTCCCATAAAGAAGCTCCTAAGATACGCCTTTGGTCTAGCGTTAGTTCCTTATTTTAAAGGAGATTCTAGAATGTCCACTAACCTCCTTGATGTCACAAAAAAATCCTCAATGGACGAACTACTTAGGATATCGCTGATTCATTCTTCAAGGAGCTCTTAGAATGCTCCATTTACCTCCTTGATGTGTCACAAAAAAATTTTATGGACGAATTTTGGATATCCCAAGTTCACCCTTTAAGGAGCTGCCTAGGATGTCCCATTTAGTTCCTTAATGTCCAGAGACATCCTTAGTGGTTGAAATTGGGAATGCCCTTTGATTGTCCTTTAAGGAGCTCCCTAGGGTACCTATTACCTCCTTTGTGTCCTAGAGCAGTGGCCAAATTACGGTGACAGTGTTGTGTTGGGTGAAAAGGAGTTTATGTGGTTTTGAGGACCCGGTTAAAAATAATAAATTGGAAAAGATTTTGCACATATGATGTTAACCCGGGGTGCAGGCATTATTCAGCAAATTAATGCCATGAAGTCTTAGAGAGCTGACTCTTCTTATCAGGATTGTGTGCCGGCGATCCTTCTGATGTGCTGTTCACATGCTCCTCAAACAACTTCATATTATTTGCATTCTATGCAGTCGATATTGGGGCTGACAACATGCTCATAATGATTTACTTACTTTGCAAACATTAAATGTTGAAGACTTTTCCCCGGCTGCATAATTTTTGTTCTGTATGTGAGTGCTACACCAGCCCTTTGCGGACAGCATTTGTCGAAATGCTGCCCCCCACACAAACAGCATGGTTTGTGTGGCTCAGAACTAGTGGAGCAGGTGGCGCCACCGTCATTCTCTATGTTGACCTCACTGATGGACCCTTGTCCACTGACACTTCTCCTGTTCTCTTCTTTGTTTCCACTTTGAGGTTTCAAGTGTTCATTTCCATCGCGGCTGGTCGCAGTCGCAGTGCGGCTCGGCTGTGTGGTCGCACCCCGAGAAAACATCAACCTTTGAGAAAATTTCTCTCCGTAGAGTGAATAATGGGTGCCAGAATAGGCGGAATTCGGGGTGACGTATCGCTACAAACTCCAGGATTTCTTGGGTACTCAGTTCTGGGTGGAATGTGCAGATTGTGCTTATTTCTGCATAACAAAGTTGTACAACATATTCTTTCCCTTGCTCCCAAGATGATGAGACCCCATGCTTTCAATAGGCGAAGGTGTTGGCAAATCGCTGGGGGAAATGAGGGGGCTGAACTTCTTCCAACATTCCCCCAAACGATCCCCAGTGCAGTTGGGCCAATCATCTGGTTGACACTGTACAGGGTCAGATGTCTTTCACAGTCCTGCAAGGAAAGCTGTAGGGTTATCTTTTTAAACATTTTCTGTACCCAGGCCATGATTGACTCTTCACTGGTGTTATGGGAGAAATGGGTTCGACTTTCCTGTGTCCTGCCATATGTCATTGGGTACTGTCACGGTTCGTAATCTCGGCGGGGCATAATCTGAAGTAACAGTATGGAACATGCAGGGTGCATGGTGTAATGCGACATCACATGCGACAAAGTGGTAGGCATAGCAGCTCAAAACATGGGAATGCCCTGTTGGGTTAACATGCCATTACATCTATTCACCCACTTCCATCCTCGTTGTCTGTTAAGCGAGGTAGTGTGAAGCCGGCAGGTCAAATTGGGCAGGCTCAATTGAGGGGGTGATGCAGGCGAAAAGATTGGGCACACAGTCGGGGTTAACAAATCCCTGGACTGGTGTAGTTTGAACAGTTGTTGCAAAATTATGCTGTTAAAGGTGGCACGGGGCCTACATAATTTACAGTAAAAGTTAAGTCCCGGTAATTTACAAATGAAGTTCTTGTGCTACTGTGAATTAATGGCGGATTTCTAGCCTGTTTTCTTGTCTTACAGTTGCGCAACTACTTCGAGGATTTTCACTCTCGCTCATATGTGGTTGAAAGTTGGGTTTTGCCCTATCTTCTTTGCAAATGCAGGCGGGATTCACTGCTTTTTGGCACTTCAGCACAGCCTGCTTGTGCTTGCAATGAGGAGTAGGTATTGGAAATCGTCTTTGAAAGCTGTTAAGAATTCTACACATCAATACCTAGTGAAGTTGTTTTCACCATTCTTGTCTCGCGGCCAATTGAGTCCCATACAGTTTGGCCATTCTGGGTGGCACATCCGTTCTCTAAAGTGGTTGGGCAGTTATTTAGTCATGTCTGTGGGGTCCTCACTTGGTAGGCCTTAAAAATTGGTAACAGTTGAATCGGGTGGGGATTTTATCGGCTTCGATGGTTTTTAGATTGTGTAAATAATTCGGTTTTTTTTGATTGTTTTGTTGAGTTGTGCATAGTTTGAGTGTCTCTTTATGCGGTATTTCTGTTCTTTGGATAAGGGCATTGAATGTGCCAGTGGGCGTTGGTACACACTGGGTCCATTCTGGAGGAGGGTGAGTCATAACGGCGTTCTCAACGCAAACCACCTGGTGCGAAGTTCTGCCGGGTCTAAGTGAACAAGAATCTCGAAGTGATTGCGGAAAGCATTAACGAGTACGACGCACTGGTTTCATTATGAACAGCGGCCTCGCAGAGTTTATGCATGCTGCGATTTATTCTCGAACGAAATAAGTTTTTCTTTGATGTGATTTAGTAGGTGCTCACGAGTCCGGAATTATGTGGTGAATTACACGAGGAAAGACAGAATTTTCCAACACCGGTTGCAGGAACGTTTTAACCCTGTGCATGAGGTGGCGGGACATGCAAACATGAAAATACCCAGATGCGAACTGGTTCATTTGGTGGGACGATTTACAGTATCCCCCTGTCGATGTAGTGTGGATACTGCCTGGGATGGCAGTTTCATTGGCATGCGAGTGCCAGGAATCTGCATCGGAGACCAATAACAACAGCAGCGGCAATGCCCCTGACAACCAGCAGCAGCGAAGCCAGCAGGGGGAAAAGAGTTGTAGCGGTTGAGCCCGGGAATGCAACTTTACCCTCCCTGCAGCACCAGCACAGCAGTAATGCCACAACAGGCAATCATTACAAAGGTTAGTAGCCAAAGTCCCAAATTCATACGAATGCTTATACATGTAAATGGTATCCTGTGTCATTTCCTTGTTGACATGTCCGCATCGAAAAATATTTGTCAACCTCGCTTTGGTAAAATAAACAAGATATAACCTCAACCGGACACGGTGTCCGCCTCCAATGGTCAGTGTACCAATGCAGTAGTCGGCCAAACGACAGTCACTATTTAAAATTAGAGATTAAGAAATCATAACCACAGAAATTAGTAACTAGTGGAATAGAGGAGAATGTTATTTTAGGAAAACCTTGGCTTTCAGAACAGAACACTATAGTAGAATCGCTGAACGCCATATCCACTTTGGAGCTAATGAGAGACACGCTGTGTGTAATGTAGGAGCCATAACCGTGAACAGGTATCTAAAATAATTTTGTCAGCTTAATTAAAGAATGGATAAATTGTTTTTGCTAATCATGATGCCTTACACAGGACAACAGTTGCAGAATACACCATACCATTAAACTAGGAAGAGCCAATTTTCAGTAGACCAGTAGCTACTTACCCCACCAGGCACACATAATAAAACAGCAGATATCATAAATGTTCGTGATGGGGTGATCGAGACGGGACAAGGAGCTGGTATAATTCTTGCCATAACTTCGTGTCGAAAAAGGATGGGACCTGGAGGTTCTGTGTATAAGTCGGGCCCCATCAACCAGGTGATGTGCAGTGCTATACCGCCTACATAAGCATTAAGGATGCACTCAGTTCATTGGAAAGGCCCTATCATGTCGTCACTTGACCTGCGAAGTGGTTTCTGGCAAATACCGATATTCAGGAGGACTGGGAAAAGACGCCTTTAGAGCCCCAGACGGCGACGGTACCATTCTGTGCCATGCCTTTTGGGGTGAAGTGCGCCCACGCCACATTCTTAAGTATGATGGTATGAGTACTCGTGGTTTTGTAGGCGACTTCACACTCGCCTTCCTCGAAGACATAGTAATATGGTCCGAAAAGTGGGAAGAATATTATGCACCTGTCACTTGTACTAGAGAGACTTGAAATTAATGGGCTGATGTGTGCGATTAAGAAATGCCATCTTATCAAGAGGAACCTCAAATTACTAGGCCATGTGCTTTAATGGACAAGTAACGGGCCCCGAACCTCGAACAGCTGGGGCTGATAAAGAGTCACACATCGCAACATACACGTAAACAGTTAAGAAAGTTTTTCGGCCTAATAAACTGGCTGCGTGAGCATGTCGAAATTTTGCAATCATCACCGGACCCCCATGGACCTGCTACCCCCACAAAACCCGCATGTGTGGGGGGCAGCACACAAGAAGAGGCTTTTTTTAAAGATCAAGGAGAAATTTCGATCATGGTCCCGCACTAGCGAGATACGACCCAACCAACATCTATAAATACAGACCGATGCCAGCCAGGTGGTTCTGGATGCGGATGACATGGGTGAATAAGGGTGATTGATTTCGCTTGTGTGTAATTAGGAAGTACAGAACACAGTTATGATGTTAATGAAAGAGAGTGTCTCACAGTGAATGAGCAGTACGAAGTATAGGCCGTACATGGGATATGAGAGATTCACTTTGCAAACTGATAATTGTGTTTAGTATGGTCAATAACATGTGGGAAGTCCACGAGCAAGCTCACAAGATGGGCACTTTTTTTACAAGCATATGCCTTTTCTATTGAAACATACCGGGAAATGAGAACGAAACGCAGACACACTGTCACGTAAGCCCCACAAGAATAATGGTGACAGATGGCATAGAATGGGAGGAGGTGTTAACCCCTATCTACAAACCATTTACAGAGGCGAGCGTGAACCATTTTAGCTGTCGGAGGAAAATGAATAGTAGTGGGAGATTTGTATGCGATGGTAGTAACAGCATAGGAGAATTGTGAATTTGCGCCCAAAAGGAAAAGAGAGAGAGAGAGAGATGTGAGAAAGAGCAAGTGGGGGGGATGGAGGGGTTGTATATGGGCATATCAAAGAAATTTTTACTGTGGCACAATTATAACATGGTGGCTGTTTTGTACCTGCAAATTGTTGGGGAGAAAGTGTTTGACCACGCCCATGATAGAATAAGCCAGGTCACCTGGGAGCCGAACAGACAGTTAATAACATCTTAGAGAGATTTTTCTGGCATGGAATAAACACATCACGTTTGGAATTGGGTGCTAAAGTGCCGAAAATTTAATTTATTCAAGTCTTAGTGAAGCGATGGAAAACCCGCAACAAAAAATCAAGGCAGCCGAAACGACTGTTTGAGATGGTCTGGTTAGACCTTATGGGGCAATTTCCTAAGTCAGCTGAAGGAAAATGGTTCATTTTAGTGGGTACTGATAGCTTCTTGCGCTGGATCGAGGCCTATCCACAAAAGAGTACCAGTGCCCGGCGAATAGCAAACATGTTGAAGAATGAGTTTTTTTAATGCTGGGGATACCCGAGGGAACTTCTCGCCGACTATGGGTCCCAATTTGCTGGCAAAAATGGCTAGACTTCTGTACTAGCACGGGAAAGTGCGGCATCTCAAATGGCGATTTACAATCCACGTGCGGAATTCCTCGGAGAGGCGCAAACAGGTGTTCAGCATGCAACTCTGGCTCTATGGGTGAGCACCACACCCGCTGTTCAGAACATCTGCCCGCCGCACTCTTCGCACTAGGGCGGGTGTAAACGCAGCCACAGGCAAAACCCCGGCACATTATCTATAGGGAAGAACATAACATTGCCGAGTGTGAGGAATTGTCCGCATGAATGAGAGAAACAAGCGTAACAGAAACAGTGGCGCAAGGAACGAGAGGTGCGGCGCCGATTACTGTGAGCAACGGTTACCGGAAGTAAAGTACTCAATTTTTGGCTCCCTGAAACGAAGAGGCCACCAACAGCACTCACAAGGCCAGGTTGTATATGTAAGAGCACACCAGCAGTCTGCGGGATGTAAGACTTTTAATGAGGGACTTGCACCAACAGTGGACGGGACTACACAGCAAAGTAAAAATTTTGGGTCCTATGACGTACTTAGTCAGAACAGGCTGGAAAACATGAAAATCCTCCTGATGACATTAGATAGACACTCAGAGCCCCCCCCGAGCAGGATGGGGAAGAGCCCCAACTCGGCCAGGACGGCCCCAGTCAGAATGAGCATGGAGGAAGAGAAAGTGAGGCAGAAAAGTGGTCCATAACCTAAAGAAGAGGTCATGTCACCAATTGCAGGTGAGGCGTCGACACCGAAACAAACACGAAGTTCACCAGGGGTCTATGTCGTGCCAGTTCCGTGAGTGATACAGGTCGTCGTGTCCAACAGGGATGGAGATGGTTCTGGAGAGAGGGGGTGAAGGAACTCCCAAGGAGTGTAACAGGATGCCGGAGCGGGAAAAGCTTGCAAGAGTTGAGGATCGCCAGGCGCCCCGCAACAGTGGAGGCATGACGACCCCCCTGGTGACAGTCCAACGCGGGAGGTGAAGCAGAAAATCGGGAAGGTGTGTACCGGCAGAGGACGAGGGGGATCCGTTGTTCGCCCGATGCTCGACGGGGTGAGCCGTCGAGCTACTTCAACTGTCTGGCGGAAATGAGCCGTCGAGTGAAGCCATTGGGGACAGAGGAGCCTGAGACAGTTCGGGTCCACCTCAAGATGATGGGGATGGCGAAGAGGAAAATCCCACCCTGCCGATAGCCCCTGTAAGCTTGCAGGAAGACGACACAACAGAAGTACGGATTAGGAACCGGCCTACCGGGATGAAAACTACCAGGTCGCAACCAGAAAAAGAACGAGTGCAGCAGTGAAGAGAGTGGTGAGGTGAGCAGTGAGGACTGCTAAAGTGGTGGGGTTGGCCAGCCCGCTACCTCTCCAATGTACTAAGAGGCAAAGACAGACTCCACGGGAATGTACCACCTGTGTTAGGCCCAGCTGTGTAGGGTGCAGGTCCCACCAACGACAACATAACAACAGGAAACTGCCACCACGTAGAGAGGCCAAAATGCTAATCTCGCCACAGGGAGCAGATGAGGTTCTCCTGTTGCGAGTGAGTCGCCAGCTGCAAACAGACTCGTGGGGGGTGGGTTTTTTTTGATGCCATTCGTTTCCCCTTTTTTCCCGTTTACCCACCGTTGCCTGCAGCCACTGCAGCTACCAGCACTCTACTGGGCACCTCTGCACATCAGTCGCTTTAGTGCTCGACAGCGTGGAAATTTCAGTTCGAGTGTGTCCGAGGGACCAATTGAGAGCACTTGTGACGTGAGAGGTTGAGAAAGTGCGAGTGAATTTTAAAACCCCCTGCACCTGCACACACATACTTTAAAAGAAGCCCTGTGAAATGAGGCATAAGTAAATTATGCCTTTACTACTAAACGCCCAAGGACGCCTCTACGTAACAGCAATTTAAGAAGCCCTACAAAATGTTGATGCCCCCAATGGATTTAGTTTCAGTTTTTCGTTTTTTGTTAATTTTTCTTTTCATGTGTTTCACCTCATTTATTCCACACGTGTTTTGTACGTTAATAACACATTCCTATGTCAAGGGTAATTATTTATGTAATAATTGCAGTTTCCAGGGGTAACGTGTGTATGTTTTCAGAAATATGTGTGAGGTCAGAAAATAGTCAGCACAGTAGCCTGTCGCCGAACTTGGCTGCCACCTGCGCCGGTTTGTTAGTCATACTACAGTGTCTCTGGGTGTTGTATGTGCTAACCGATGGGGTCGCGTTTCGCGCGTTAGGTTGGCAAACATTTTTGAACCTAATAATTTCTCATCAAAGGACTCTAGTTTACCGGAACCATGTTTAATGTATTGACACCCAAGATTTTTCCCCACCTTCCTTCTGT
Source organism: Dryococelus australis (assembly GCA_029891345.1). Lineage (NCBI taxonomy): Eukaryota > Metazoa > Arthropoda > Insecta > Phasmatodea > Phasmatidae > Dryococelus > Dryococelus australis. The sequence continues at coordinate 44,591,819 of CM056993.1, forward strand.
GAAATAGCATTGCCAGCGGAAGGCATAAGTTTCATGTAAGTCTTTTTTTCGTCTACGGGGCAATTTGTACAGCGTACCTGCCGGCGGGGTTATGCACAGCACTTGTACAAGTTTTTTCCTGGAGGAAACAGTAATAAAACCAGTGACTTAATGAGAGTTATGCATTCTCATTCAGGTTGCTTGGGGCTTTCCTTTCCACCAGAATTTTATGGAAAATGTGCCAGTGTTTTTGTGAAACCTTTTCAGTGTTTAAATCTACGTTATAACTAACTATGTGTGTGTGAATCGCCCTGAGATCTCACTGTGTTGGTTTTCGGTACAGTGTTTTAATGGTATTAATTACAATGATGGAGCCCTGGAAGGGACATCGTCGTGGTGTCGGCACACGACCAGAGAAAGGAGTCTGCTTACCAGAAATTGTCATTGCTTCCCAACAATGCCTGGCACCCACAACTTTACATCTGAGGTGAGGTGGAACTCCGGTGAAATTCCTACCAACTCTCAACCTCTAAAATGAACACCCTTTTGCTCCACTACCTACCATCAAATATTCTCACTGATATTGGTCTGCAGTTTAAGGGGGAAAAGTGGAGGGAGTTGTGTACCTGATGGGGGGTACACCCTGTTACAACGTCAATTTACCACCCCAGAGCGAACCCATGGAGTGCCATAACCAAGAGTTTAAAAATGCAGTTACGCCTCTGTGTGAGGGAACATCATGCAACATGGGCTGAACACCTGCCCGCGCCAAGTGCACCCTCAAGTGTCGCTTCAATGTGGCAACCGGCAAGTTTTCCCACCGAAATTCTGTTGGGATGCAACATACGACTGCCAGGAGAAGCCAAGTGCCCACACATCTAGGAGAGCAGTGAATTTCCAACAGTGACATACAACAACAATGCAGTCATCACGTACGAGAAGTGCGGAACAGCATAGCAAGTACACCACAAAATAGTGCTGGTTAGTACGAGACCGCCACCAGAAATGCAAGCAGGGCAAGAAGTGTACATGAGAACTTACCTGCAGTTTAACCAACATAAGAAGTTTTGTCTGGTTTTGCGGCAAGATGGAGAGGCCCACATCACATCCTTCAAAAAAACATGTGTAACAACGTACACAGTCCGAATGAGCGGAGGAAGGCAAGAACGCATTGGGACCACATCTGGCTCACCCCAGGTGCCATCAATGATGAGGTTTGATCCCGATGTCTTTCAGCCCCATGCGGTGATGGCCTTTGTCGAGCCTGCATCAGCACCAAGTGAGACAGGAGGTGTCACATCACCTCACAAGGAAGGATCAGCAGCAGATCAAGGGCATGCAGGAGAAGAAGGTGCGTCAGTACTTCGAAAGGTGAAAGTAGAGAAGGGGGGAGGGAGTATGCCCCATGGTGCCCAGCACCATCGCACCTAGAAGGGAGCACTTGACGACTAATCTGCATGATTGAATGGCGGGTGCTAAAGAGCACCCGTCACCGCATTGGTGCCAACAGTAATGTCCACAGAAAATTGGAGGAGCAGCATCAGTGTTGTCACGATGCCCGATGTCGCGACTCCAGCAGAAGTAGGTAGGACTGCATGAAAAACTGTCATTGTCAGGTGGGGAAAAATGGAGCATCCAGATGCAGGGAGTGTATGAGGGGACGCAGGCAGGAGGGGCCAGTCTCCCAAAGTGGTTTTGATCAGCTGGGTCCGCACCCGGAAAGAGCAACAATAGAATGACAGCAGGCAATACAGCAAGGAGATGAGTGTAAGTGACGAAGGCGATAGCAAAGGCAGCGGATCGGAGTACTCGTTTCGCCTACGTGGTCACACAGGGGGGGACACATCTGCCACAGCAAGTACCTCCAGTACAGGCGTACACGAGCACCTTGTAACAATAGGAAACATCAACCACCACAGCAACAGACGACACAGCAGACCACAGTGCAAGAAGGAGGGTATTTCCACCTGCAGCCACAAAGGTCACCAAGGGGCCGCAGCTGTTGTCTGTAGAAGCATTCGGCCTACGCATGGTCTCAAAAGGGGAGGGGGCATTTGATGTGTGCCAGGGTCCCTCTCCATAATATAGTTTGTGCGGCCGAGCACTCATCGCCACCATAGCTGGAGTTCGCACTCTAGCACGTGCGACCGGGCACTGCGAAGTTGTAGATTGTGAGTGTGTAATTGAATCGATTATTTCAGAAATCGTTATTGACGATTAATATGTCAAATTGAGTTATCGATACATTAATTTTACTTTTATATGATACATTGTTTAGTGCAGAAAGCTATGTCTGAGATTCTCTAAAGGCTTCATAACATATAGTGCTTCTGTACTAAAACACATACAGTTAACAAGTTGGCAGACATGAGTGCATGTTTATCAAATGGGTTGTAATTTGCTATGATGTGTAGATGACTGTTGATATTTATAGCATTATCTGTGTGTACTGTTGGGTTGTGCACTGGGCATTGTCCATGTTGTTATTGGTTATGTTTTAATATTACTAGGCATAAAAAAAACATAATGAGCTGCAGTCATAAGAGAAACCTATTTTGAAATGGAGAAAAGGGATTACATTTGAAGAAACCTATCAAACATAAAAGTAATATGTACAGTCATGTGAAAGGTGAAAAATTATACAACATATAGAGGCAAACATGTAGACAAGGGAAAAAGCTCCTGAGCCAGTGACATGCAAGTGCACAGGAAAATTTTATGTACGTTTAAATGAAGAGAACATACATCAAATTTGGAATCACTTCTACCCAACTGAGCAACAAAGATTCTCAAGATGTGCATCTTCGAGGTTTGATTGAGGTTAGAGATGTCCAACGTAGGCACACACAAAAGAAGCTCTCTCATGAAAAAAGTGAGGGGCAGGATGGTGCAGAAACAGATGACCTGAAAAAGTCAACCCATTTTCAAGAAAAATCATTAATATACTTATAACCTGAAAGTGAATGGGTGCTTCAATGTGTGTGCAAAAACATCTTTGCAAGTGCATCGTTTTTCAGTCGACAGATTACATTCGACTTTTTTAAATTCTAGTTGATCATAAAAGTCCTCAAGACACCCTGTGGCAAAAAACCAGAGTGGGAATGTGATTTAGGGAGATGTTAGTATTAAAAACATGAACGTATATCTAAGTTTGATGTGAAGCACACACACATTATGGAGGACAATGTAAGAAGTATTTAGACGCTCGACACAGTGTTGTTCCATGCATCAGATTTTTCGTGAAACGCCATCCAGATTTGCAAAATATGATGAAATATCATTTCTTAATGGCAATATTTTAAGGAAAACTTTCGATATCCTTTTGGCAGGACACAGGTTGATGTTTGCAGCCAATGTGAAAGGCTGGGTATCAAAAAAGAAAGCCCACAGTTAAAACGAGAATGCCAAACAGAATATTGCCATGGAGATGATAATACACAAAAGAATGGCCAAGAAATTTTATATCACATTGAAAGTGCAAGTGAAAACCAGGATACAGACACCGTCGTGCTCTGTGTAGACTGTATGCAAAATTTACCCCTACCTCTAATATGTGTGAGGAGGTATTTTATTTGCACCAGCTGTGGGTGTATGTATTTTGATACATGATTTAAAATCGAATATAAAGAAAAAAAAATTATGTGAATCATGAAGGAGAGGCAAACAAGTCCCCAAATGAAGTGTGCTCTTTCTTATTGCATTATATTCAGAATGAAATATCAAGTTCTGTATAGAATCTTCTATTGTTTAGTGGCGGAGCAGCTGGACAAAAAAAAACACAGTTGTGCGGTTTCTGTTAAATTTATGAAACATGGGGAGGTTCGACTGGGTAAACCATTACTTCCCCAATCAAGGCCACTCTTTCCCTCCCATGCGATAGGGATTTTGGATCGATCAAGGGGACTTTTCAGGAAAACTGACCTATATACACCCCTGAACAGTACACACAACTCAGGGTGAAAGCAGGTACAGTCGGTATCATCTCCATTCACCAGGTGTCTATTGAAACACCTTTTCATTCAAAGACTGGGGGCCCACGTTCATATAAGAAAACCACCTACTCTGATGAAACTTCGGGGAGAAGTGTATCAAAAGACCAAAGAATTCATTCAAGATATCAACTGCAAACAGTTTTCCTACAGTAGTGAAACCCCTGGTACAGTTGTCGCAGACCTCTTCATCAATGGCTTGTGACCTTCTATCTTTCGTCTCCGAAGACAAATAATGTACCAGCACTACCATGGCAGAAGGAATATCCTGGTTTAAGGGCCATATTAAATGACAAGAAACTGCAAGACACGCAAAAACTGTTGGAATATACCAGAGGATATGAAGTATTCTACTATCTGTTATTGAAGTGGCTTACAACTGCAGCAAAATGTCACAATGCAAACTCAGAAGATGAATGTGAATAGGCCCCTGTCTAACTCAATTATTGGGTTTTGTACAATTCAAAGTATGTCGAGTTGTTTGAATTTAAGAGTTTTTGTTTAATACTAATAGGCCTTCAGCCTTATAGAAGTTCAGTATAAGGTGTTGTACTTTTCAAAGTGAGTATTTTTTTTGTTTGTAATTTGTGGATCTTGGTAAAATTCGAATATTGAATAGACCTCCTATCTAGATGAATTGTTAGTATTTATTTAGGTTTGTACTTCCAAAGTAGTTAATTTGTTTTGCTTGTACCAGTGCATTCTTTGTTAATGATAAACGTTTCTTATTATGTTAATGTGCATAGCTACAAAGTAACAGAAAACTATGATATTTCTCTGTCCTTAATACTAAATATGATAAACAACATTTACAACTAGTTAATTGCTGGAATCCTCTAAGAGTACATTTAAAAATAATATTTTTTACAGGCGTAAAATACATTCTAGCCTTTCCAATACCATAGACAGATTTACATGTGACATTTTACACTTGTGATTTTTTTTATAACGTTTTAACAACACACATTAGTGAAGAAGGTTAGTTTTTTCATGTTTTCTCAAAACATGGTCAACTGGGGAGAGAGTGTTTTTGAAATAAGCAATTCAATTGTTATTGAGAAAACTTATATAAAAACGATGTGTTTCGTTGTCTCTCATCCCGCCCATTCAAAATGACAACATTTCGACGTTACATTCTGCACAAAAAACTTCTGAAAATTCATCGATGGAAAAATTTCCTGGGATTTAATTAAAACACCTAACCTTACTGTATTTTCAAAACTGGTTGCTGCATGATGAATCTGGTGTTGGCCCAGCAGTGGTTGAAGCACAAATTCAGCAAGTTTATAAAATGGAGTCAAGCACATCGCCCACATAACAGGTGTGGGTTCAGTGGCCCGCAAAATGATGTGGTTAGTGCGCATCTGGAGCCGTGGAATTGCTGTTGCGATGCCCCAGGACACCGAAAAAATTTAACGCATGTGGCATAAGGGAAAAGCGTGCAGAATATGCTAGGACACCCCCATTACAAAAACACGAGAGAGAATCAGAAGGACAAAGGATAGCGGCCCTCTGGTGCACCTGACAACAGCCAGCTCGTGCCACCAGGTGCCGAGCAGATTAAAAGGGGCTGCAATTCCTCCCCTCTGCCAGTGTCATGCGTGCTCGAGAAGGAGAAAGAAGGAAATGAAATGAGAGGAGGCGGAAAAGAAATCGCCTCCCTCTCATGCTGGACCCCACCCGCGCCGAACAGCTGTGTGTGACCACTGTGAATCAACCCCTATTCGTGCCGCACCAATCAGGATAGCAGCGGCATGACATCACCCGCACTGCACAGAGCGATGCCCACTTCCGACTGCGCTCCCGCATGCCGCGCATCCGCGGACAACTCTCTCGCGACCATGTGGACTTGTATACAAACACAATAGCTGGCCAGACAGTAGTGACTCCGAGTTTCTCAGTCCGCAGTGCTTGCGACCACAGCCGCAGGACTTTAGTGCCAAGTATGGGCGTGACACTACCTACTGTAAGTGTGCCCAGCAATCCAGTACAAGCAAACCGCATCGGGATCAACAGCGAAAGAGAAGAGCGAGTGAACAGTGAACTAAAACTTTGGAAAATAAATTTAACTGTGGGCATTCGGACAAACAAACACCAAATTGTTGCCATCACCTACTTGCCCAGGTCGGTACAAATTCTTATTAAAAAGGCCATCTGAGTAGTAACTGTTTTCATACAGTGTGTTTAAATAGAAACGAGTTGCACACAGTTAAGGGGCTACTGTTTTCCTGTAAGCTGTGCAGTAAACAATCTTTAACCCAAAAGCAGATCACATCTAGTTCGGACTCGTTCTTTGGTGAGTTTGCAAAGGATAAACACGTGCGACCATAATGGATGTACGGGGGAACTGTGATGGAAGAATAAGCAGCTGTGACAATGCAACATTAGGGCCCACCTACAGTGTCAAACGGAGACAGTGCGGCAAACAACAGTGAGGAAAGTTAAATTTGTTGAGACTGCGTGGTTAAAGGGGAAAATTCACAATGGCTGAGAAAACCCGATGTTCAGAACATGTCCGTGGTACTCCTCAGGGTGATTGTACCGAGCCACAACCAATGCTACCCTTAAATACCAATCTTTTCCGCTAATACCTAGTACACTTATGTTCTACACTGCAACCATATTATTCCCCGCCTATGTACATCCACTTTTTCCCAAACAGTATTGCAACCAAACAGAACCTGTTTCCTACCTCAATGCCTTTTCCAAATTTACCTACAGATGTAAACACTCTTCCCTTCCCATGGAATAGCATTACCCGGGAAGGGCATAAGTTTCATGTAAGTCTTTGTCGCTTCGGGCACTTTGTACAGTGCTACCTGCCGGCGGGTTAAGCATGGCACTATGTATAAGTTGTTTCTAGAGGAACAGTAATAAAATGTGAGAGTTATGAATTCTCATTCGGATTGCCTGTGGTCATAGGGGCACGGGCCCTCACCTTTCCCGCCAGAATTTTAGGGTAATGTGCCTGTGTTTTTGTGTAATCTTTTCAGTGTTTTGTCTATGTATAATTAAATTTTGTGTGGGTGGGGTCGCCCTGAGACCTCCTGTGCAGGTTTTCAGTACAGAATTTATTGGTATTAATTGGGGACGGACGGAGCCCTGGAAGGACATCGCCGTAGTCGGCGCACGGCCCAAAGAGAGGAATTGCTCTACCGGAAATCGGGATTCCCATCTGACAATGCCTGACTCCCACAACTTTATATTTGAGGTGGTGAGAAACTCCAGTGAAATTCCTATCAACTCCCAATCTCTAAAATGAAACCTTTTGCTCCATACCTACTGCACTCTGTATGGCCTTTTAAGCCGGAGTTTGTGCTAAGTCAAAAGCATACTACAATTTTTAATGTGTTTATAAAAGTTTTGCGGTGTTAGTCAGACCAATATGGTGTTGTTTATACAGCTTGTCCCTGAAATATTTTTGAGAACGTTTAAAGTGTGATGAAAAAAACAAATTATGGTAGTATTAACTTAGTGTTTGCATATCATATTTTACTTGATTTTGGTTTCGTTTGAGAAATTTTTTTAATGTGGAGAAAATATTAGTAAGGGTTAATGATTCTTTTTGAAAAAGGTCGGTGGAGGGATCACAAAATAATGGGTTTGTGTTTTCTGGAACAAAGATTTATACCTAATTGCAATTAAGATGAAAAGAAAAAACATAATAAACGGTTACACATACTTCATTAGTTTCTGTGTTAGTTTAAACTCTCACTTTTCAATTTTCCATAACTTGCACAAAGGGTTTTCTTATTGCTGACACTTTTGTAAATTTTTTTTTAGGCATCTTTGTGGGATTTTTGTTTTTGAATTCCAGCTTGCTGCATCCTTTTGGCTAAAGGGTTTTAGCAAGGTTGGGTTATGCACTCTGCTTACTTTTGTGGTGCGTTTCGGATATGGTTTTTGTGGAATGAAAAAAAAAATGAGGTATGTTTTGCTGAAATAAAAACCCGTTTAATGAAAAACCCACAAACAGTTTTTAGTATAAAAAAAAATAGAGAGTGTTAGGGAAAATTTTTTTTTTGTGTCTTTTTTAAATTGTATGATATTACATCATGAATCAATGGCTGTCCAAACCCCTGCTACTGCAGATGTTAAATAGTTTGGTGGTGGAGAGCGAGCTTATCGTTTACCTTCGCAGTAAGACGTTTACCCGGTGCGAAAGGACACAGGCAAGGAGGCCGGTGTGGGGAATTGGCAGTGTTTGGGGAGCCGCTCCTGTTTTCAAATCCCTTTAAAAAAACTGCTGCCCGATTGGCAGCAAAAAAATTTCCCAAATTAAAAAAAATTAATTTTGGGGGCTTTACTCGATTTTTTTTTGACAAACTTGGTGCAGGAATTGTTTGCAGCTTTTTGATTGGCAGGATCTCAATGCCGCACACTTTTTAGGGCCCCTGAAAGTGCGCCTTTGTTTGGGCCAGTTCTGAAGGGAATGGGGAAAATTTTCCCAATTAGTAAAAGCTTGTCTAAAAGAGTTTTCGAGTGAGTAGCTATTACCAATTTTCGTTTGCAATATTTGGGAAATTTAGGCAGAGCCTGATCAGTGACGCAGGATTTTGTTAAACAAAGCTAGGGATAGTTAAAGTGCTTGGGGTTCCTGTGAAGAAGTATTTCATTCAGATTATTTTTAAAAGTCTTCACCCATGGTATAACCCCAATGTTTGTTTTTCAAGCAAACCTATTCTTTGGTAGAATTTTAAAGCTAGTGAAGAAGTCAAACGAACCATTAGAAATTGTGTAGGGGATGTAGTGTTGCAAAATATTTTGAAGGAAAAGGCTTTGCATAAACCTGTAAGTTTTGTTTTGTTTTCGGTTAAAAATAATGATGTTGGAAAAGACTATTTCCATCGTAGGGTGTTTTTTCTATGGCTTCCCCGCGAGGAATCAGGCGCCCTAATGTGAAAACATGTTCATGGCATTCCAGATGCCATCTTTTCAGGGAAAACAAGGGAACCGATGTCAGGCCTATGGGGAATGATTAGGGGAAAACAGATCTTTCAAGGTATGTTTGTTTTAATTTCCAAAAGAGGTGTTATTAGAATAGTGCTGCGAGAAAAAGTAACTTGTGGGAGAACTTTAGAGTACTAAGGGCTTTTGACCCCGATGTAGCCCGTTGTATATTCCCGTAACTATTGCTGATAAATTGTAGTAGAGTTTTGCTTGATTCAGGGGCTTTTTGTTCTCTCATAAGCCAGGAAATTTTGTAATTTTTTGTTAAAAATTTTGCCAAAAGGGGTTGTTAAGGTTCCCAAAGGGGAAAAACGGGGATTTTCCATTGCTAATGGGAAGTGAAAAATTTTAAAAGGGTTTGGGTTTGTTTTTTAAAATTAAGGTTGCCAAATTTTGGGGAAATTTTCCTTTAGAATTTTACCTGGCCCCGATTGAAGCAAGTTTAGAAGTTTAACCCCCTTTGATATTTCTGAAAAAATCCATACACTCAATGCAGTAGTCAAGAGGATAAAATAAAAAAGTTACGCAGGAGTTCTCAATTTATTATGAGTAATTATGTCATTTAATAAGCAGCCAATGTATTGAAGCTTAAGGATCAGGACCCAGTATCATTGTACCATATTGGGTGGCTCAACCAAAAATTAAAATTTTTAAAAAAAATTGTTCAGGACTTGCAGCAGGGGCTGTAGTTGACGATTGACAGTAATTTTTGTAGCCCCACCTTTTTGCCTCCTAAAAAAATGAGGGGATTTTCGGTTCATTTGTGACTTAGGAAAATCAAAAAAAAATTTATGTGGCCCCTTATCCATTACCAATTATTGAATGGGTGTTCCAACATGTAGGAAATGCGTAGTTTTTTTCCCTTTTTTGACATGAATTCGCTTTTCTGCAAGTGATCTGCACCCGGTCACATAAAATTTTGGCCTTTTTACTCCAGGGGGACAATACCAGTGGAAAATACTTCCAATGGGGGTAAATTGGGGCCCCTAACCCATGTCTCGGGTGCTTTTTCTGGTGTTGGGAAAGACCAGTATGAATTTTTGTTTTTTTTACATAGAGGGTGTGGTGTATACAGTGAAACTTCGAAGCCTCCTAGAACAAAAGAGGCTTTTTTTTTGGGGCCCTTAAAGGAAGCTGCAAAAATTTAAAATCCAGACAAAGGGTTGTGGGCTAAAAATTAACGTCAGGTCCTTTGGGTTGTCATCCTAAGGCATTTTAAAAAATAGACCCAGAAAAAATCCGCCTAGTCGTGAATTTTCCGTCCCAAAAATCTAGGGGTGTGCATAGGTTCCATGGTCTGTGGGGTTTTATTCGAAGTTTATTCCCGACTTCGCTGAAATAGTGGCCATTAGGCCTTAAAAAGGAAAAGGGGGTTTTTTTAACAGGGGTGATACTCAGATGATCTTTTTGCCCTTTTTAAAGGCTTTTTGCCTCCCCCGTTCTCCAGTTGCCCCATTTCGAAATAGATTCTTTTGGGTGGATGTTAGCTCGAAAGCTTTGGAAAGTGGTATTTTGCTAGTTGTTCTAAGTCCCGCAGAACAAAATTTTTTTTGATATGAAAAATAAGTATTTGCTGCCATCTATGAGGTGGGGAAAATACAAAGATTATCTTGAATGTGTTGAGTTTTTCCCTGCGTATAGATAATCAGGTGCTGTGTTGGTTTTTGTTACCAAAAAAACCTGTGGGCGTTTGGCTGATGGCTGGTGCGCCTTACTTGTTTTTTTTTCCTGTCCCAAAATGTGGGGAAAGGGTCAACAATGAGGGAGGCATGCTCTATCCCTATGTTTGACTCGGATGAATTTTGTGTCGGGCTCCTGAATCGTGGGTAATGCCGGCTGAAGTGCCTTCCCCCTTAAATTGCTAGTGGGAGTGTTGATTCTTGTAGTTCTTTTTTAATTTCTAGTGTTGTGTTGATTATTGTACTTAAGTAGTGGGGAACCTAGATAAAAATTTTGCCAGTTGTTCTTCGAGTGTAAAGGGGTTTTGAAGGAAAAGAAATTTAGGTCATCCAAGATTTTCCCCAGGCATATTTAAATTTTTCAACATCACCCGGGGTTGATCCGAGTGCATTCAGATCATAGCCGATTAGATGTGGTAAGAGCGGACAATTTTAAAGAATGGGGGCTCATTGCCCCGTGGATCCGAAGACCTTGTTTGTTCCTGTAGTTTTTTTATGGATCAATCTTTCAGTATTATCATTATACGAATTTTTGGGGGACACCTTTGGACATTACAAGTGGTATCCTGGATTAAAGAGATGTTTTTTTTTGGCCCCAGGATGAAAAAGTGATTGAAAATCTTGTCAGGATGGTTTTGACTGTTTCAAAACCAAAAAAGTAAGCGAAGATCTTAGCCATTTTGTTGCTAGTGTTGCTCCTTTTCCCCTGGGAAACCCTTTTATTTAGACATTTTTGGTTTTATTACCATGACCACAGCAAGTTTTACATCTATTCTTGTAGCTGTAGGTAGTTTCAGCAAGTTTTTTATTTCTTTTCCCCTTAAAATCTATGAAATCTGCTGAAATCTGTAAAAATTTTCAGTCAATAGGTGTTTCCTGTGTTTGTATCACCTATGGGTATAGTTAGGGATAATGGCACTATTTAGTATTGCCGAAATTAAAAAACCCTTTCTTTGCTGGGGAGGAAGTTGGGGCAGTCCACCCCTTACTATCCCCAAAACAAATTTTTTAGGGGAAAAGGGTTTAAACGTAAATGAAGGGAGTTAGAGAGCCTTCCAGACTGTTTTTCATACGAAATGGGACTTGTGTTATAAAACCAACTTTCCTTTAATTTAATGTCATCAGTGATGCTACTTGTAAGGTGCCTCTGAAATTTTCTTTGGAAAAAGTTAATTTCATTTCCCTCATTCTTGCTTGGGGTTTGCTAGTTTTTTGGGATGCAGTAACAAACAGGAATTGGAAGAAGTGTGGACAGAGGCCACTCAAATTCTTTGTCAGTATATACCCTCTAAGCTAGCACCAAAGAAGGTGTATTTAGTGGTACAGTTGTTTTTTTGGTTTTGGGGGTAAGGTGATGGTGGAGACCATTACCTTAGCAGAAAGCAGCCCAGTTCATTGCGAAACTTGCACCTAAGTACCAGGGCCCTTTCCGTGGGTTTGTTTCCTACTCCATAACCATAGTCCTCGAGGTTTTTGTTAAGTAGGTGTAATTATTAAGGGTCATGTGACACGTTAAATTGTGTACCCCCCATGATTTGGGGGAAAGGGTTTTGTGATGCCCATGAAAGATGTTTGTGGGTTAGGGGGAAAGAGATTTTATGTGTAAGGGGGAGGTGCTCCCCGGGGGGTGAGTGACCATTTTTAGTTTTTTGTATGTGAAAAAAGGTTGTTTTAATATTGTCAGGGTTTTAATGATGAAAAATGTAGTTTTTGCCACCATATTTTTATGTGTATTTTGATTTTTTTTCTGGTTGAAACCAGTATTTGCACATTTCCTTGTTATATCAGGGACCCCCTCCCTTCGGGCAGTTTATTAAATTTTGGGATGACCCCTTTGGGGGATCCAGATTTTTTTGAGAGTGAAATGGTGCTTATACTTGCCTTAAATGTCGACGTACCAGAGTTTGTGCAAGTGTTCCTTGTTTGTTCCGGTGGTGTTTTCCCGGTGGAGTCAAAAATGGCCCTGAAATTAGGAGTATCTCTTCCGGGGCTTTGATCAAGGGAGAGTGTTTTAAACTACTGCGAGGCTGGCACCTCGTTTTTGGGTTCCCGGCATCTCATGGGCGGGTCTTCAAGGAGGGGGGATGAGACAACTTTACGAAAACTACGTTTTTCGTTGTCTCTCATCCCACCCTGTTCAAGACGACAACATGCGAAGTCATGTTCTACACGGAAAAACCCTGAAAATCTGTATATGGAAAATATTCTTGGGAACTTGTAAAAACACCTAAATTTACTGTATTTTCAAACCTGGTTGCTGCACACTGAATCTGGTGTTGGCACAGCAGTGGTTGAGAACAAATTCAGCCATTTATAAAATGGAGAAAAGCACATCCCCCATAAAACGCTGTGGGTTCGGTTGGCGGGCTACTGAGGGGGTTAGTTCCGCCACCTCCTATTTGCGAGCTGGAGCGCTGTTGTTTCCCTTCCCCGGTGGTGATGGCTGTGACTCATGCTGTGTGGGGTTCGTACGCAGTTTAAAAAAATTTTTTTGTGTGAACAGTGTTACATATACAGGGGAAGGGTGGTAATTTGAAAAACCCTATACCGCCTAAATGAACTTTGCGCACACCACTCCAAGAAGTTTTGTCCATTGTCTTTTTAAGTAAAAACGGCCCCTTTGGGGGGGATTCGTTTTAAAAAATGTACTAATTGTGAAATTTTGTATAAATACTTGCGTAAATGTTCATTCAGGGTCAGATATCCCCCTTGAGGGGGGATTCACCAAAAAATTTTGTGTTGGTAAACAAATATGTTAAATCAAACTTTAAAAATGGCAGGTCCTTAAAACAATGAAAGGGGTTTTTTGTCATTTTAAAAGAGAGAATTGCCAAAGTAGCTTAATTTAAAATGCATTTAAAATTTTTATATATCATTCTATTTGTTGTTTGAGGAATAGCCTTGTAGTGTTCAAAATTAATTTCTCCTCGGAGGTTCGGCTTTTTTTGTTGCGAGAGTTGCCTTTTGTCATTGTGGACTCGATGATAATTTAAAACAAAAAGCATTTTGAATAGGAAAATTTTGGAGGTAGGCATGGGAACTCAGCCCGTAGTTACAATTTTAAAAAAGGGCCTTTTTCTTTGTCACGGTCAAGTAACATAAAAATTACAACTTAGGAAAGGCAAATCTTTAATTTTCGAAAATATTTGGAAAGGCCTTGTATGGCCTGTAAACCAGGGGGTTTTTGGGTAAGTAAAAGCTACTTTTAAAAAATTTTAAAGTTTTTATGAAGGTTTTGTGGCGTAGTCGAACCCAAAATTTATGGTATGTGGGGGACAAAATTGTGTAATTTTAAGGTTGGAAGTTGGGGGAGGTAAGTCAGTAGTTTCTCATCAAAAAAATTCAGTGACAGTTGGGTCCGGTATTGCCCGGGGGAAAACCAATAGTTACTAGAGCGCCCCTTTTTCTTGGGTTTTGTTAAAAGCCCAAAATTTTGGTGCCTCCCGTGCCCCGTTGTCATAATAACAAAAAAAGCATCCTTAATATGCTTTTGTGCAGTGGGGTCTCAGGGCGATCAAACCCGTTTTAGTTTGAAGTTTTAAAAAAACTTGAAATACTTGGGGGCATTACATGTACATCAATAAAAAGGTAGAAAGGGGGGCCCTGTCCCCCCAAGCCATGGGGAACAAAAATAAGAGCAAATTATTTAAAATTTTGGGTTTTTTAAACTTCCTTTGAAAAAACTTCAAAGATTTCCGGATTTCCCGTCGGGTTTTTTACATGGGGAAACGGTGTGGCCCCTGGGAATTTTGTGACTTAAACCCCCAGGCAATGATATTAGGGAAGGGAGGAGCAGAGAAATTATGGGCAGCAAAAAAATCACGAGGGGTTTTGGGACTCAAAAAATCTATTGCAATGGGAAAGGGGGTTTTTAAATTATTGAGCCCCCCCCAAAAACCCAAAAATGCACCCGCGTCGCTGTCCGATCAAATTAAATCCTTCGTTTTGGGCGTGGCAGTTTGGGGGGTCAGGGGCCTGCAAAATTCTTTCCCAAACCAAAATCTGCAGAAAAATAAAACGCTTCTTAAAAACAAAAAGACTCTTGCATAGTTAATTTCAGAAACGCAGGGAAAATTTACTAAGCTAAGACCTGTATGAAATGAAATGTGGTTGAAACGGTGAAAATGGAGATAACAAAAATTTATAATACATAAAGAGGCCCCTAGGGGGTTTTAAAATTTTGTAAGGTCCCGCGATATTCATGGGGTCCTTCCCTTTGGGATCTTGTAATTACTTGATAATTAACTTTAACCTGATTTACGGTTTTACTTGAGGGAAAAATGAAACGGTGCATATGTCTGCATGATTTCACTCACTGTCTGCACCCTGAACTTTCTGCCGAGCAATTCAGTGACCCCTGTTATTGGAACGTGAAATAGCGATTTCCCTGCCCGATGGGGGCATTCCTAATGGTGCGCACCAGGTCCCCGGGAGCACTGCCCCCACACTGGCCCCAGCGACGGCGAGCAAACCCGGGTTGGAGGAAACAACTTAATCAATCCCAATGAAAACCTGGTAATTTTTTTTTTTAAAAAAAAAAAGGGGCCGTTTAAAAAAATTTTAAAAAAAAAAATTTTAAAAAAAAAGAAAAAATGGGGAAAAAAAAAACCAAAAAAAATTTTTTTAAAAAAAAAAATTTTTTTTTTTTAAAAACCCCCCCCCCAAAAAAAAACCCCCCCAAAAAAAATTTTTTTTTTTTTGGTTTTCCCCCCCCCCGGGGGGGGAAAAAAAAAAAAAAAAACCCTTTTAAAAAAAAAACCCCAAAAAAAAAAAAAAATTTTAAAAAAAAAATTTAAAAAAAAGGGGGAAAAAAAAAAAATTTTTTTTAAAAAAAAAAAAAATTCCAAAAAAAACCCCCCGGGAAAAAAAAAACCCCGGAAAATTTTTTTTCCCTTTCCCCCTTTTACTTTAAAAAACCCCTTTTTTTTAAAAAAAAACCTTGGGAAAAAAAACCCAAAATTTGGGGGAAACCCCCTTGGGGCCCCCAAAAAAACCCCCAAAAAAATTTTTTTTTTCCCCTTTTTTTTTAAAAAAAAAAAAAAGGGGCAAATTTTTTCCCCCAAACCAAAAAACCCCCCAACCCCCCCCCGGGGGCCCCTTTTGGGCCCAAATTTTTTCCCCAAAAAAATTTTCCTTTTAAAAAAATTTTTTTTGGGGGGGGGAAAAAAAAAATTTGGGGGGAAAAAAAAATTTTTACCTTTTTCCCCCCTTAAAAATTTTTAAACCCCCCGGGGGGTTTTTTGGGGCCCCCCTTTTTTTTTGCCCCAAAAAATTTCCCCCAAAAAAAATTTCCCCGGAAAAAATTTTCCCCCTTCCCCCCTTTTTTTTTTTTCCCAAAAACCCCCAGGGGGAAAAATTGGGGGTTGGAAATTTTTTTTCCCCAAAAATTTTAAAAACCCCGGGGGGGAAAAAAAAAAAGGGGGCCCCCGTTTTTTTTTTTTTTTTTTTTCCCCCCCCCAAAAAATTTGGGGCCCCCCCCCCAAAAAACCCCCCCCCCCTTTTTTTTTGGGGGGGGTTTTTCCCCCTTTTTTTAAAACCCCCCCCCCCCAAAACCCCCCCCCCCCCCCCCGGGGCCCCCGGGGGGCCCCCGGGTTTTTGGGTTTTTTTGGGGGCCCCCAAAAAAAAAAAATTTTTTTTTTTTTTTTTTTTTTAAAAAAATTTTTTTTCCCCCCTTTTTTCCCCCCCAAAAATTTTCCCCCCCAAATTTTGGGTTTTTTCCCCCCCCCTTTTTCCCCTTTTTCCCGGTACCTTTTTAAAATTTTCCCAATACAAATTTAGCTTTGCTTCTGACAAATTTACAAATTACACAAGATTTTCTTTAAAAATTTCCAAGGGACTTTTAACTTGGTTTAAACAACACAGTTTCAGCATTACTGTTTTTACTTAAAAAGGTTTTGATTTCCCCATTTTTTTGAAAAAATTCAAATATTTCACAACATTTAAAGTTTTAAAGGGATTTTTAATCTTCCTATTTAAACCTTGCTCCGGCCGGGGGTAAATTTGCGGCCAAAATTCCACCAAAAGGTAATTAAACTCAGTGTAAAAACAGGGGGTCTCAGTAATTTGGGGTTTTTATTTTTTCTTTGCCCGGGAAAATTGAAGGACTGTCACGGGAAAAGACTTACACCTTCCTGGGGGTAAAATTTGGAAGGTCCGGAAAAAGAAAGGGCCCCTTTTCCAGTCCCAAAGGGCGGCCCAGCTTTGTGTTCTTTTGGGGAAAAAGGGGTGAAAAAAAAAAATTCCCTTTTTCCGGTTTTACGACCTGGTTGACCAATTTCCCTTCCTTTACAACTAGTTTTGGCCATCTAAGGGTTTTAAAGCTTCCACCATCTCCCCTCGGAAATTTTGGGGGGTAGCCAAAAAATGTTCCAAATGGAAAAAAGTTTAGTCGAAATGTTCCCCGGGATCACTTTATTTATAAGAGGTAATTTTGTATTCCTTTTATTAAATTGCTTTGGACAAATTTACAAAAATTTTAAATTTAAATTTTAAATTTAAAATCAAAATAAATTTTCCTCCTATTTTCCATGGGAAAACAATAATTATGCCAAGGTTTTAAACCCTTCCCTTTTGGAAAATTTTTAACCCAAATTTTAAAAATTTTGTATTTTCGGAAAATTTTTGCCCCAGAACTTCATCCATTAGTTTGTTTACAAAGCGAAAGGGGGAAGGTTAGTCGGAATTTTGCAAAACTGGAAAATTTTGGTTCAATTTTAAAACCCTGGGATCCTAAATTTCAAGGACATGCGGCTTTAACCTTCATCCAAAACCCTTTTGGCTTTTCCTAGGGATTGAAACCCAAATTTCCTTAAACCAAATTTCCCCGTCCCCCAGGGTTAACACCACAAATTTTCATAGACAAACAAACCCTTCCAAAATTGGTTCCCTAATTTAAGCCCGCTATTTGACCAGGTTTTTCCTCTTAAAATTTAAAAATTTTTTAATTTTTGCTTTGCATTTTTAACAGTGTTCCCTGTGCAGAAGGAGAAAAGGGTTTAAATTGGGAAGAAAAGAATCTTCGGAAGTGGGGGGTTTAACCATTTTTTAAAGGTTTAACTTTTCCCTTTTTTATTGGGTTGTTTCCATCCAAATTTTTAATTTATCGGATACCCTTTTTAAAAAATTCCGGGATTTTTGGGCTTAACTTTTAAAACTGGGAAAACAATTATGCTTTGGGGCCCCCAAACTTCCTTTGGTTGGGCCCCTTTTATTCAATTTCCAAAAATTATCCCCATAGGACTTCAAAATTTCAATTAAAAAAACTGTAAACTGAAAACTGGCAGATTGGCCACCCAACTGCCCGGAAAGGAAAATTTTTTAGGATAGGTTTTAGTTTCATTTTTATCCCTTAGGGAAAAATGCGCTTTACACGTTTCCTCCCAAATTTTTTTTACACTTAACAGGAACCATTCAAACCCTTTTCATAAATTGAATGAAGCGTTGAGGGGAGTTTACAAAATTAAATTAAAGAACAAAACCATTCAAGGGGAGTGGCCCTAAATGGGGAAAGTTGCCCCGCCCGGGTTTTTTTGCAAACGTTAAAAAGGGGGAATTTTAGGTTAGCTTTAACGGTTTCCCTCCAAAAGCCCCCCCCCTTATTACCCGCCCTGGTTTCACCCTAAAGGTTTTCAAATTTTATATTCAACCCCAAAATTTAAATGTTTTGGGAAATTTTTAAAATTATTCTCATTCGGGGTGTTTCATTGGAAATTCATAATTGCGTGGGAAATAATTACCTCCGTTGGTGATAAATTTTTTACCGGGAAGGTTAAATTGGGTTTTTAGGAATTCTTTTTCTAAATCTTTTCCCGTGTTGGCTGTTGTTATTTCCCCAGGTTGGTCTAATTTAATGTAGCCCTTTTGTTCCCAATAATTTAAATTTAAGGCTTGTAAAATACCAAGGGCATCAAAGAGTAAACCTTTTTAATGGGGTTTTACCTTCCCGAAAAACACTTAATTTGGAAAAATTTTAATTCGAAAATTTTTAACTCCCATTAATTTTAAAAGGATTAACCAACCCCTTTTTTGAAGTAAAAGGGTTTTGTAGCCAGTCAATAAATTTTTAAAGTGTTGTAATTTTTTGGTTTTCCAGGAAGTTTGTTTACAGTGGTTTAATATGGGGTTCCTATTGGAAAAATGCAAAATTTAAACATTTATTTAAAGGGTTTTATATGAAATTTTTTTGTTAAAATAAGTGATTAAGGAATTG
>CM056993.1:44610724-44624697 GCA_029891345.1 Dryococelus australis
AAATCTTAAGCAGTGCTTCCAAAAGTGAACTTTTTTTTAACGTGAACCGTCTATAATATGTATAATTATAAATACATGTTTCTGGCATACATACGTTGTATTCTTCCTTCAGTATATCCGTACACAACTGCCTTTCGTAATGTTTTGCGAGAAAATGTATATAACAGTAAAGAAAGGAAAATGTTAGAAAATATTTTTTTTTACTTTAATGTATCTGGAATAAGGGATAAATAATTTAGAAGGACAAGGAATCGGAAAATGGATTTATACTAAGCATTACACAAGGTTTTTCTGGGAATGTGGATCAAAATCAATTTGATAAAATGACTTTGGAATATCAGCCGATATCGAACTTATGATGTCCTAAAGGCAAGTAAATCGTACGATCACATGTCAATGTAGAAACAACAACCGTAAAGGAATAAAATATTCCCCAACTGTCACCATTGCGTCACGAATGCAGCAACCATTCCCCAAAAATCGTTTCTCTATAATCTAAGTATTTTAAATGCTCACTGTAACTGGTTTAGGAACAAACAACGAAAATTATTTATCCGTAACTTATAACAATAAGTTTTGCAAGTAGTCTGTCTGTACGACAGACTGGAGATTCGTAAAAGAAGTGATGGTAACACGGGCTGGTTAACCTTGATGGTGCCCAGCCCGTGCAGTGCGTGAGGTTGTCGTTATAATAAGTTATTTACTTTTAACGGAACCAGTGTGTGTCGCTCAGTGGAGGGGGCGTGCTCAGGCGTGTATACAAGACAATGTGATAGCATGCTACTTTACCATTCGCTCGCTGACGAGTATCCTTAGCACAGCAGGACACGCCCACTAACATCACCACCAACATCATGAAGGTCCTGGTAAGTTGTAATACTGCAAAAAGTTCCTACTATACACGTATCCTCTACTAATGTTCACTTAAACATAGAGTATTGAAATAATTTAAGATATCACATATGGGCTACCTAACGCTTTATATGCGTCGTTAATATATGGAACGAAGTTCCATTAATCGTTACCAACTTTACTGTGCTCATGTCACTTAGTGCGCCCGTTAATATATATGTAAGTAGCAGTGACATTTTTCTCAGGTTGATTTCAAAACTTCTCTCTTTATCGTGAAAAGCCTTTACAAATAAAATTATCATTTATTATTTTAATTATTTTCTTAAACGCTGTATTTATATTTGATGGATTGTATTCATTCTAATCTGCATCACTTAATTTACAAAATGAATCAACCATTATCTTGAGAAAATCAATTGCTTTTAAATTCTCTGTAAAAACAAATTAAACTTAAATAAATAGATTTCATAATTCATGACATGTATTTGTTTTCTAAGAGGCATGGCCGAGTTAACATGCACAGCAATTATCAATAACCTTTTTTATAATACACACAAATATTCGTTTACATATAGCATTACATTTACTATTGTATTGATTTCACTACTTAATTATTCATTAAAAAAATGTGTAAATAGAGTTCAAAAAACTATCTAGGAAGAAAATTTTAATACAATATTAATACTGTGTTGCTTCATTAATATTTAAAAAAAAAACCATAGATCTTAGTAATGAGAATTTTCGATTTGTCATTGCTCATGTAGCATACTTTAAAATACAATACACCTAAAAAAATTATAAATATATTTTTATACCAGAATTAAATTACTTAAATAGTGAAGTAATAAAATGTGCTGTCTAACATTGGTATAATACAGGGTCTACATGATATATTCCTGGGAGTACTACTACAATATCAATTAAGTCGTGCGCCATCATTTCGAATGACAAAATAAGTGGCGGGGAGAAATGAAATGTTCCGAAACCATTAAAACTTTATAGCTATCAACATAATTAAATAAAATACTTTATTTGTAATGATACAAATGGCTGTTCAAAATGTATTTGCCATTAATTGCTAGAGGCCAAGTGTTTCCATTATTCTCCGCTTTCTTAGTGTGCGGTCAGGCACAAATTAATTCAATACCAACTATAGATTTAAAAAATATATATATAAAAAACACACCCTTAAAAATTTTATCAATATTTTTGAAATTAAAGATGAGGTTACGCAATTACTTTACAAGCAGCGTTTTATATATGTTTTATGTTGTTGCAGGCTTGCATTGTTCTCTCTCTGCTGGTTGTCTTCGCGGCCGCCGAAGAGTCGCAGAAGGAGAAGAGAGGAGTGATTGGTACATCCCTGGGATACTCCGGCATTCCCGCCCTCGGCTACAGTGGTCTGGGATACTCCGGCCTAGGATATTCCGGTCTGGGATACTCTGGCCTGGGCTACCCCGCATACGGCTACTCCGGTCTGGGCTACGGCCGCAGCTACGGCTATGGCTACCCTTACGGATACTCCGGCTACAAGTGGTGATTGGTCATCGCTGAGACTGGCTTCCATTTCTGCTGCCCACGCTCATCTCTTCATGAAGGAAATTCAAACCTCATCATCTTGAACCTGAATTCATGTTCCTAAAATAAAAATAAACAACTGACCCCCACAGTGATTACAATTTTTTTCTGGTAACCAGGCTTGTTTCTACTATCCTTAATCATACATAAATTTAATTATTTATAATAATATATATAATAAATATTTATATAGAGCATATCTAAATAGGTAAAAAAAAACATTAGTCGCTGTATTAAGTCAGTGATGAAGAAAATTTACATAAATAATAATTATTTATTGTCAACTGTAGCACAGTCACGAAAAATTTTTTTTACATAAAATTTCATAAAAGATACACTATCCATAATGTACACGTGTTATTTTATCTACTTTCGATGGAACATCAAAATCGAAGTTAGATCAAGATTCTTTAAATATTTTTTAAATAAATTTATTTAATTCGATTATAATTTTTATTTAAAATGATCCACATAAGCAAACAAGAAAATTTCTCTTTTTAGATACACCACAAGTTATGAAGTAGTATCATATAATACAAATAAATACGTTAATATGTATAACTTTTGCTGTTGGATACATCACAGTTTATAAAGAAATAATTTAAAAATAAATATAAGTTAGTATTTAAAATACACACAAAATTAATATCTTGTTTACATTGTAAGTGAAACTTCAACTTTTTCAAATAAGAAAGTTCCTGAGTAATACTATTCAGTATGGTAATACTATTCAGTAATAAGAAAAAAGTTAGCAGCCAACACTTAATAACTGACCTCCCCGACATGAAACGCGTATCCTAGTTGATTATCACAAGGCTATATGTATTTTATTTTTCCCCCGCTACCATAAGGAACGCAACGACATACCACCGAAGAACCATCCTGCATAGTAACCATGGCTGCGTAGCATTTTTGTCCTCGGTCTTGATTAATATCATTTTCAAGATTCATTCTGTATATATTTTTGTATTAGCTTGTATATAAGCGCACACAAATTTCATGCTGATTCTAAAATTTATTGTATTTATAGGCATAGATACAAATCACTAGCTCAAACCTTCCCCCTTCTCCATGCATATCCACTGAAGACTGTGTCCTCAATTTAATCATTTCACCAAGTTTTCACTTGGAGACTGGTGCTATTGCATCATTTTGGCGGTAACATAAACTGAGCCCCAATCGCTAGGAGAAACTAGTGCGGCGATACACCAGGAGGGTATATGCTGTTGATGAAATATGCAGGGACCGCAGTAGGCAAATTTTTGTTGACCCAACATCTGACTATGGCGTTGGGCCAACATTGGAAAACGCAAGTTGGGCCAATGTCAAAATATCACCCGGGAAAAAGGTTGGCCCAAAAGTGTATTTTTGCGTTGGCTGCCAACTGAAATATGACACTTGACCTACATTACTGGACCAATGAAAATCTACGGTTTTCTCCTCGCTTTCCTTAATTATCTATCTTTCAAATATTTGTTATGCCAATCAAAAAACCAAAATGCTGTTTGTTGGCTTTACGTTGGTTTATCGTGTATATATTACACATCACCAATCTAATATGACAGAAACCCAACTTCTAACTTACGTTGATTTTACGTTGGTTATATGTATTATTTTGACCACTTACTAAATAATATATATTTTTTCTTTCAGAAATGTATTCACAGTCATTTATCCGCAGTTAATAATATTTACCGTAGATATGCTGTTGTGTGCGTAATGCCGACTCTTAGAAAAACGTAATGCCAATATTGGTTACAAGTTTTTAAAGTACATTTTACCCAATAACAAAGAATGTTTTAAAATGCATTGACTCTATTATTACTCATAACATACTACTTAACATTTTAACCTGAAAATTCTATTTCAAGATATCGAATTCGAGTCCACTCCTTTAGGATTATCAACCTAGCGGCTCATTCACTAGGCTACCGTTACTTCTCGAGAAACGCAGTGCTAAAAATCTTTAAACATTAAGCTATTAAAATGAATTTTATATATTTATTTCGAAAAAATCAATACTATTCTATGATAGCATAATTTAAACGAACTTTGTTCTTGCTGAAGGGGCCCTTAAAAAACATTTATAAACTTTTACATTCTGAAACAAAAAAGAGGAAAATTACATACTTACCAAACATGAATATGTACTCCGAAATATTTAACAGCAAAAATCTCACAAAGTATACATACACACATGAGGTTGGTTATGTGATCCTTATTTAAAATATTCAGGAAAGCGTTATGTTTTCCTTTATGAACAACCATTCCATCATTTTGACAAAGAGGTTGTTTATACAATATTGGCCCCACATACAAAATCAATGCCTATTACAAACTGTATGTGTACCAACTAACTGCCAACAATCAGCCAAAGATGACCACAATAATCTATCTTTAACAAAAATAATATGTATTAGAATCCTAACTGGTAAGCTAACATGAACAATTATCGATAGTTATTTTATCCCATACATAATATTGAGTATTATTGGAAATATATATTACATAACATTGGCCAAACCGGCATAAACTAAAGTAAAAGTACTAATTACCAACTGTTTGATTTACAACATTAACCCTAAATAAGACCAACAAAACATATTTAAATAATTATTAGTTATGTGTAAAATATTTGTAATTCATTAAAACAAGGAAAGTGGCTTGGTTTTCATTAAGAATAACTATTCCTTAACTTCTACATTAATATGTTGGCCCAAGATAATAATTAATGCCAATTGCCAAATTACGTTCTACCAACTAGTTGCCAACAATAAATAAACCATGATCATCAAAATATATTTGAATACAATTAGTTAATGTATTAAAAAACTAAATGTTTAGGCAAACATGGAAATTTATGTAATTTTTATCATCACAAACTCTCTATGGAGCATTGTTAAAATTATGTCAGTTACACAATATTGGCAAAACTAACGAAAAATGGCAAGAAATCAATGATTTGTTTCCCAACATTGTTGCAACATACAACCAACTAAACATATTTCATAGAAAAATGTTCAGTATCGAGAACAACATTTGTAACTCATAGAATACGGAAAAAAAGGAATTGTTTTCATCGAGAATGACTATTCCCTAACTTTGACAATAAAGTGTTGTTTGCATAGTGTTGGCCCTCATGAAAATTACTACCAATTTCTAACTGTGTATCTACGAACTTGTTGCCAACGTTCAACCAGCCTCGACAATCATATTCAATTAAAATAAATTACTTATGTATTAAAACTCAAATGTAAAGCAAAAATTAAAAGTTATGGTAATTTTTTTCGTTCCATAAACAGAATTGAGCATTCTTGGAATTATGTTAGTTACACAATGTTGGCCAAACTAAAAAAAAAAGTACCAATCACCAACTATTTTGTTTGGAACATTGTCGCAACATAAAATCAACTGAAGGCTGTTCACGTTAAAATGATCAGTTCTGAAATCAACCTTAGAAAAAGTCACTGCCCCTGCCTGCATATATTTTTACGGGCACACTGAGTGACATGAGCCCAGCAAAATTGGTAACAATGGACGGAGAGTTGTTCCATATACTTAACGTCGAATATAGAGTGTTAAGTAACCATCTGTGATAACTTAAATTATTTCTTCGCTTGCTTTTTGTTTGTGAAATGCGTCGAATTGTAAAAAACCACCAGATTAGTAAAAATATACGGTTCTAATAATTTCACCATTTCACCTGATCGACGCATAAATAAAGTGATGAAGCCCATGGAAATGTTAATTTTACATAAGATGGACGTATACACAACGTGTATACAAGTATATCCTAAGCAGGGCTTTTAAAAGTACTAATTTTACCGTGTAAGTCTTTATACATTTTTACAAGAAAAATAGATAGTATCTGTAAAAATATTTGTATATTTCATAAAATGCAGGAAAGGGTAATTATTTAATTATGAATCTATATTCCCTAACATTGCAATACATGTTGGTTTTACAATGTCGGCCCAATATAAATATACATGCACATTACCAACAGTATGTCTACCAACTTGTTGTCGACATTTAACCAACAATTTTAAAGTTTTCGAAAATTTTTCTTGCGAATTGTACAGAGATTTTTTGATTGAGTAAGGTGTTTATGTATGTTTTTCTAAGGTGTGTTATTAAAATTTTCACGTAAAAATGTTTGGTTGCCATAGTACGTTGTGTCAATGTTGTTTTTGTGCATGTTTTCTAACCTAACATATTACCAACATTTCCAATCAAATGCCAACGGTTAGGTCATATTCATTTTTACAACTGTATTCATACATTCATTCTTACTCTATTCTAACTTCTTCCAAAAACTTAAGGAAGCTATGCTAATGGTTTATTGCATTGTTGTATTGTCAATGTTGCTCACTCCTCGTAATATCGCCTTCTAGGGCAATTATTTTTTAAACCATTTGTAAATCCCCTACAAAACAAAATAATCAAATATGATTACCCTTCTGCTGGAATTGACATTTTCTATCGAAAATGATGATTGGAATTATGAACTATAGTATGTGATTTGGGGAAGTATATAGAACCCCAGAAGGAAAAATAATACACGGCGATTTGATTCACTGACCGCGCAGTCTACTAAAATGATCTTCTTTATTTATTGGTCTTGTTCAATTTTGGCAATTATTTTTGCTACTCTAGTGGAAATAAAATATTTTATCTTGTAAAAGGCGGGTTTCTTTTCCAATTATACATTTTTCGTTTCATACGTTTTTTCAAAATATGTTGTTTTGAAGGCTTCAGGCAATTAATTATGTACTCTTGGTAACATGTCACAAAACACATTCGAATGTTTTTAACCTCTTTAATATTTGAATTTATAAAACTGATGAAATTAATTTGTAGTATTATAATAGTATTTATATTATTTTTATTAATACTAATATTTTTTATTATTTTTATTAATATTAATAATTTTATTAATTTTTATTAATATAGTATTTTAGTAGCTGAAAATTAAGGACGAGGAATAGAAAACATAACCTGTTGACATGTGCAATGTTATAATTGCTACAAAAATATAACTATATACATTTTTTTTATAATTTTTGTCACTTTTTACCGTGTCTTGACTGCATAGGTATTTACTTCAATGCTTGGTTAATTATTTTTATAAGCAGTAGAATAAATAACAAAATACAAAGCGAATTTTCATAATTTGTTCGTGTGTATTAAACACAATCACCACGAGAGATCTTTTCGATCCATTCATCGAAGTTTACAGACAGCACGACAATATTTACGAAATCAGTAGTTAGTAGCAGTTTTCTTAACACATTCATTTCGAATTCATTTACGAGTAAGTGTTGCAATATGTTACTTTCTTGGCACGCCCTGCATTTGTGTAGAGCGTACTACTATCGGGCAATGTGCTCCATTCTCAATAAGAATTAACCATGTATAAATTAAGTGTATACAAGAGTCAACAAATAATATCACTTACAAGGGAAACGCTCAAAACTCGAGCCAGTGATTGTGTGTTGTTTTACAGTACCGACCATATATATATTATATATATATCCTTTATTACAACACATCTATTACAACACATCCTCAAATATCGTTATAATCGAAGATGTGTCCCTCCTAATTTTATTATATATGTATTCTCTTTCTAGTATGGTATTTGATGGGAGAGCGAGATATTATATTTTCTGAGAAGTGTATGCAAGTATTTCGAAGTTCTCATGTACCTGCGATTGTTGCTGAAAACTAAAATTTCTTAAAACAATATTTAACATTTTATTCAACAATTTTTAAAGCAGTTTAGTAATCGAGGTTTTTTAAGTTCAGTACAACATTATGGAACTTGAGACAAATTAACTTTATGGTTTCATTTATAATGACATGACTAGTTACGCATACAAAATTTAAAAAAATTACACTGCTTAAGAATTTTAAAAATATATTCCGACCTGTCCTGCATTGCAATAATGTGTTTGGCTATTGAAATGTAAATTAAATAACACATTTAGTGAAAGGAAAAGTATTCTCTCTACTAAGGCCGAACCCTAGAAACATTACTGTAAAGTCTGACAGAGATGCGCTACGGTTTACATTATATCTACCATAAACTACAGAACAAGGCGAAGTTCATAATATAAATTATGCTAAGACAACAGTAAAATACTTGCGCTGAAAGAGGTTTTGTATTGCCTTGTTTTTTAAAGTTGAAAACAAAAGTGTTGGTAGCTACCTATGCTCACGCACAGAAAGGCCAAAAACGACCCCCTGTTTAGAGTAAACTGTGATAAATTGTTTCCTAACGCACTCGTAAACAGAGACGCGGAGACGACAGTGTGCGGCGGTTACTTTTATGTAGTGTTACCCATTCTCCGATTGGCTGCGCGAGGCTCTGGGTAAGGACGTCGTGTATTATTTGCAACCACATGCTGCGAAAAGGTTCCCTATCGGCTAATCGGGTGGCTGGCGGGTAGGCTCCCCCCCCCCCCCTAGGGGCTCTCGTTGACAAGCGTCTCTGCGAAGTGTTGTTCACGAGTGACGTCATATTGCTGGCAAGTGAGTCTGTAGTTGGCGAAGTAAGTAACTGTTTCACCTCTGTATTCTCACGTGAACCAGTCAAGCATCTCCAAGGTTTACTAGTAAAGAGGATCCCACCAGAACGCAATATAGTCCTGGCCACACGAGATTTCGTGCCCTGCAGAAAGGCCACAAGCCAGTTTTATATTCTGGGGGTGCTCCAGTACAAAGATAACTAGGGACAAAGTGTCCCCTGAGTGCTTCTGTTCTACCACTTACCATAAACACTAGGAGTGGTGACGTATTCCCTGTTGCCAGAATACTTGACTCGTCAAAACTAATGCTCTAGAAGGGCATACAAGATAACCCCGTTGTCACCAAATAATGGATAGGCAGGGCCCCATATTTATGGTAAATAAAATGACCTGATTTCTCCATAAAAATTTAGCTATTTTATCTTATAAATAGTTTCATTTTAACAAATAAATTATACAAAATAACTGCACATGGTGTAGCAGGATATGAATCTGCTGTTTTGTAACGTTAAAAATAAATCCTACATGAATTTTATTTGGCTGTTTCAATCAGAACGTATATATTTCCAAGAAATCATTAAACTATATTTAATAATAGGATGAAACATAATCTGACGAGTTTATACTCGGTATTTAATGCATATTGTCACAGTCACACTCAATTTTGTTGGATTAGTTTTGTTCTTTGTTAAGAATTTTTAAATAGATTAAGATAAGTACCTAGCTTTGAGAGCTCTGGGAATTTTACACCTCTCACGGACAACTTCTGGTCATATGAGGATAAAAAATTTTTGATTAGAGCACAAAACAAACACTGTTCCTTTTAATCAGCCGTTACATGCCACAGAAACAAATTTTGAACGCAAAAGCACACTCTAAACATTTTTTTGTACTTTTACATAAAATTCCTTCTAAACACAAGGAAAAAAAAAAAATTATTTGTAAAACTAAATATAGTTTACTTGTAAAAACGGCAAGTTATATATTTTATATATTACAAATGACAGCCTTGTATTACAGTTTCCATTATTGAGAAATGCACATGAAATTATTTTTTGTTATATAAAAAAAAATTTTATATTAATAACCGAGAATAACAAGAAAAAATATTTCAATCTTCCAAAAAATATATGTAAATTTTGCCAGTACAGGGACACCATTTACATTGTTAGACTGCTCCTATAACAACTAAACCGAGTTTACTTACATTAGTATCGCTTATTTTTATAGTAACTATATCTCTTTGTATCCAAAAAAAATAAGGAAAGATATTTGACTAAGAATAATACATTTATTTCATTTTAAGACTTGTGTTGTTGACTTGAGAGATTCTGACGGCTCTTAACGTCGTCTTGAGAGTAATATTTAAGACTTATTTGTAGCTAAGAATCATTAATGAGATATTAAGTGATGCTGTCTTGTTTTATTGAAATTGTCATTTTATTATGTTTACTTGAGTGGTTTTAATTGTTTGTCATTATTTAAACATGCAATACATTTATTTTTACACGCAGCTACACCTTACATCACCCATAGTTTTCACAAAAACAGTTATACAGAATGTGAACGATAAGTGTTTACAACTGTACACATCAATGTACAGTGTTCCGAAACGAGCAATTTGATGTAGGACACTTGTGGTTCAGAGGTCCGTGAAATTACTGAAAAAGGGCTTGACAAATGTGTGCTAAGTCACGTGCAGCGTGCCACTGTGAGCCCGGCCTTAATTGACCTGCTGGTTAGCTGAAACTCTTTTGTACACAGGTCAAATGGTGCAGGAAACGTTTAGTATTAGCTTTGGGATGAAACACATGTTGCAATTTCAGACATTCCCTAATGATTTCTGTAACTTGTCTGTAGTATTGTGACACTGCAACATGTGTTTCAAACAAAAGCTATTACTAAACGTTTCCTGCCCGATTTGGACTGTGTACAAACTGTTTTCAGCTGACCAGCAGGTGGATTAAAGCCGGGCACTCAGCAGCGCGCTGCACGTGTTTTATTACACATTTGTCAAGCTATTTGAGGCTATTTCCCGACCCTCTGGACCACAAGCGTCCTACATCAAATTGCTAATATTGGAGCCCTGTACACCCTTGTGTACAGTTGCAAACACTTATAGTATACATCCTCTATACGGTTTCAAGTTGTCGAGTGTGTGCCGTTTTGCTGAATCTTTTGGCTACGGGACAATACAATACAAAACTTTTCTTGAAGTCTATTACAAACATTGTCCTTGTAGTTCTACAAACGAGTAGTTTTGCAGGACACCGTTTATAAATTACAAACAATTTATTCGTAGAAATTACAAATTTTATCACAGTTCATTGTCCGTCCGGCCACATTGCCACATGAGTGTGTCGTGCTAGCATATACAGGTGCAGAATCCAGCTTTAGCTCTAACGTCACAGAATTCACTGTGTACGGAGGATTTATTTCCACTGTTCTGTATATTTAGATAAGAGAACGAATGTAAAAATTTTGATCTAAAATTATTAGTAATAATAAGTACAGATTTATAAATGTTATTCACGATAAAGTGAGGACTTTTGAAATCGCCCATAAAAAAATCTTATTGCTCCTACCTGCATATATTTTATGGGCGCATTGAATGACATGCTCCAAGTAAAGTTGCTAACGATGAAGGGGATAGTAATTCCATATATTTACGTTAAATAAAAAGCGTTATATAATCATTTGTGATACCTTAAATTTTCTATCGTTTTGTGTTTTTTTGATGCGCCGAAGCGTAAAAATTAGCAGATTTTTAAAGTTCATACTTTATATTAATTTTGAAGTTTCGTTGACCGACACATGAAAAAGGTGATAAGGCAATGATAATAATAATTTTACATAAATCAGGACACACAAAATGCATACTAGTAAATATTTAGCCGAGCTTCCATAGGCGCTCATTATACTGTGAACTGCCTATCATAAGTACACGATAAACAGTTTTTGGCATACAAATGTATTACTCCCCTTGTAGTATTTTCGTACAACACTGTCTTTTGTAAACTTTAACCGAGAAAATGCATATAACAGTAAAGAAAGGAAAGTGTTAAAACAATTTATTTACTGTTATGTATCAGGGATAACGGAAAAATTATTTTGACGGACAAATAAACTGTGAAGGTATTTATACTAAAAATTGCACACGGTTTTTCTTGGAATGTGGATCAAAAATAATTTGTTAAATTAACGTTGGAACATCAGCCGATATTGAACTTATGATGTTATGATGTCCTGAAGGTAAGTAAACCGTACGACCACATGTCAAAATATAACCAACAAACCATAGATTAATGAAATATTCACCAGTTGTCACCATTGCGTCTCGAATGTACCAACAATTCCTTATTCACAGTTCGGCTATTATCTAGAAAGTATAAATGTTCACTGTATCTACTTTTAGGAATAAACAACGAAAATTATTTATCCGTAATTCATAACGACATGTTTTGCAAGTAGTCCTTCTGTACGACAGACTGGAGATTCGTAAAGGAAGTGAAGGTAACACGGCCTAGTTAACCTTGATGGTTCCCAGCCCGCGCAGTGCATGAGGTTGTCATTTTAATAAGTTGGTTTACTTTTCACGGAACCAGTATGTGTCGCTCAGTGGAGGGGGCGTGCTCAGGCGTGTATATAAGACAATGCGATAGCATGGAACTTTACCATTCGCTCGCTGACGAGTATCCTTAGCACAGCAGGACACGCCCACTAACATCATCACCAACATCATGAAGGTCCTGGTAAGTGTGAATCCTGCAAACAGTTCCTACTATACACTTATCCTCTACTAATGTTCACTTAAACAATGAGTATAGTCATAATAGCAGAAGATGAATAGTAACTTTAATCATTACCTCCAGTTGTTTTAATGCCGTCGTTTATTACGAATGATGATAAAAAATACTAGGCAAGTTCTGTCCTTTTGAAACTTATTAAATTTACTGAAAAATTCAAGTGTATCTAACTCATTCAGGTAGTCGGACAAATTTTGATAAATTTTTTTCATCCGGAAAACCGGTCATTATTTTCAAATAAACCAAAAAATATATACTTAACTATTGAATATCGGAATTATTTAAAGCCGGGAACTAACATTAGGATTAATAGGTGTCGGATATTCACGGTAAAAAGAGCACTTTTGAAAACCCTACTAATGATCAAATTGTATGCACGTTGTGTATTTTTCCGCCTTTCAAAATTAACATTGCTATGGGCTACATCATTTTATTGACTCGTCGGTAAGGAGAAACTGTGATATTATTGGAAAATCAACTATTTTACAAATCTGGTCATTTTTATACTTCGATCTATTTGAAGAAAACAGAAAGGGAACGAAATAACTTAGGTTATCACAAATAGTTACCTAACACCCTTTATTCGTCATTAATATATAGAACTACGTTCCATCAAACGTTACCAAAATTACTGGGCGCATGTCTCTTAGTGAGCCCATTAATATAAATGTTACTAGCTGTAACTTTTTGCTTAGGTTGATTTCAAAAATACTCACTTTATAGTAAACATCCTTTACGAATACATTTATAATTTATTATTTTAATTATCTTAAATACTAAATTAATATTTGAAGGGATGTATTTCTTCTAATCCACATCACTTCATTAACAAAATGGATCACCCGCTATCTTGTGAAAATGAATAGCTTTTAATTCTATGTAATCACAAATGAAACCTAAATAAATATTTTAAATAATTAATTAAATGTATTCATTTTCTATCGGGTATCGACGTATTAACATGCACACCAACTATCAATAAAATATTTTCATAACAAACACACATATTCGTTAACATATAGCGTAACGTTGGCTATTGTATTGATTTAACTACTAAATTATACATAAACAAAAATGTGAAAATAAATCTCAAATAACTATCTAAGAAGAAAATTTAAATCCAATATTATTACTGTGTTGCTTTATTAAAAGAAAAAAACCATAAGTCTTAGTAATGAGAATTTATGATGTGTCATTGCATATGTAA